>JARJDZ010006114.1:0-25578 GCA_030264555.1 Aleochara sp. GC000083
GTATGTGTGTGTCGAAAAGCGTGTGCACGATGACTTTCTATCTTAATCCTCACAAAGAGATGCCGACAAACGTTCGCAACCAACGGGACGATAAATTCAATTCAATGCGGTTGTGGTTTCTTGCATTCGCCGCTCTTTTCTTCGCTATTATCGTAATTGCGGGCGCTTTTCAATAATGGAAAAACAATTGGATCATTCTACCACATGTACAACAATCTATTCGTTAAAATTTGGTGGTTATTTCAAATAAACCAACGTACATGTTAATTTGGTTGCCTACTAAAAAAATAGCAAATTGAGGAAATTATAATTGAAATTAACCAATAATCAATGGAATAGTAACAAATTAGATAACATATAAAAATATAACTATTTAATAATGATTACATCTTACATCATGTGCAGTTGGTTGCCTATAATAGACTAATAATAAAAATTTTTCAAATGCAAAAATTTTAGCTGAAATTAACCAATAACCAATTGAATAGTAATTAATAAGAAAATATGACAAAAATATATCAACTGATTATAATGTAACACATTATGTATACTTGGTTGCCTACATTGAACTGATAATCCGAGAATAAAAAAAGTAAAAGCATTGAATGGACATCCAGCACCCACATTCGATCGTAAAACAAGAACGATGTGGAAGAAGTCTTCGGTTCTTACCGATGCGCGCATTTATTCGCGCACTTCTTCGTCGTTTTGGTCGGCGCGCGCGCCATTGATGGCTGCGCGGATGTCGGCGCGCGGCGAACGAAAAGGGCCGGCGATTATTGTTATTATACATGCGAGTGAGTCGGCTCGTTATGTTATAAATTATAAAATAAACGTTTTGTTTATATCGTGAAAGCAAAGCGCGCGCGCACGTCTGATCTCGCCCATATTCGCAACAGACAAAGCAGTAAAAAAAATGTTGGCTATATGTATGTACGAATGGACGAGGAACACACACACAAGGTTGCAAATTTTCCAACGCGGCCAACTTATATTGTTTATCTACTGTGCGCGCTCTTAATGAATTCGTTGCATTCGATTTGTAATTCCAATGCAAATGTATAACAAACAAACAAAACGCCATCGAGATTAATCAGGAGTGTTAGTTAGTTGGTTGCTTGCTTGGTTGGCATGCGTGCGCCATGGTAATTCTCTTGATTAGTCCGTTGCGTGGGTTGCAGCAAGTAATGCAGGCTAGGTTCGGGGAATTTGATTGGGAGCAAATATGAACATAAATGGCGAAAATATGAGTTGGAGTGCATTCCATTCTGCTGATCCAGAATACGAATTAGTAGTTATACATATGTATATGTATGATAAAATACAGGGAAATCCAATTCATAGGTGTAGGTTAAGAAGGTTAAGTCAGATATGTAATATCCATCTTGGTTTTGAAAGGGAGAAAGTGAGAGAATTAAAGGATAAGAGAGAGTCGAAAGAGAAAAAGAGCGGTGTATACAGAAATGTGAAAGATGGAAAGAAAAATAGAGAAAGGGAATTAGAAAATAGGAAGAGAACGAGAAGAAGAGATCGGAAAGTATAAAGAAAGGGCAGAGAGGAAAGAAAAAGAAAGGGAACTGAAAAGGGTGAGAATCAAAAGAATGAGCGAGAACGAACGAGAAATGGAGAGAGAACAAAAGACAAAAAGAACAAGGAACGTAAAGTGAACGAGTGGGAAAGGATGAGAAAAGGGGAAAGGATGGGAGAATGAAAGAGATTAAGAGTGAGAACGAGAGAAAAAGTGAGAAAGGGGGAAAGAACGAGACACAAACAAAAGGAGAAGCAGAGAGCGAGAGAGTATGAAAGAGGAAAAAAAAGGAACGAAAAAGAAAGAGAATGGGGTGAGGACGAGAGAAAGAATAAAAAGGGGGAGATTGCAGATGGTAGAGAAAGAAAAAGGGAGAGAGAACGAGAGAAAATGAAAAAGGGAGGCAGATAGAACGATAAAGAAGAACAAAAGAGAAAGAATGAGAGAGAACAAAAAAGGGAGAGAATTAAATTGAAAAGAGAAAACGATACAAAAAACAAACATAAACGAGAGATTAAAATTAGTCAGATTTATTCATTAATTTAATGAATATTGCAATTTCATTTTGATGTAAATGAATAAATATTTGGCTTTTGTTCCCATTCCTTGAATTCTATTTTCAACAATTTTAATATATTTTGCTAAATTAAATAAGATTAAGATTAACGACAAGAATATTGAGATACTTGCATCAATTTGTGAAATTGAAATTTTTGATAAATTTTGTTTAATTTACTTTAGAAAATTACTTCCGTATTGCAATTATTTTACTACTTCAAATAATTTTGAAACAATCCTTATTGATGTCAGGTATACACCCCATCAAACCAACATCAAACGTAATTTATAACTCTGCGAGGCCATCAAAAATGCGTAAACTGAAGAAGAATGCGCATGAAAAATCGTCCAAAGCCAAGAAATCTATTCTGCATTTCCGATAAGATGTACACCCATTTCAAACGCATGGAAAATCGTGTTTACGATCACTTTTATTACCATCCCATCATCTCGTCCAATCGATGACCATAATTCTTCTTGTTTGTCGGAATCCGAAAAGTTACATGCTCCCATATCGAAACGCTATTATTTCCCCGACTTTTCCAAATTTATTCATTTGGTTTGAGAATACTTTGTATATTTAAACGTTCCGAGCGTGAAATCAGCGCCAGTTCTATTGCCCTTTTGGAAAAATGGTAAAGGTGCGTGGTGTGGTGTCGCTCTTGGATTATACATAATGAAGGAAGCGAGGAAAAAGTTCTTTGAAACTGAAGTCGAGGACGGACGCACGAAGAGGCATTTAAAGTAAGTCACTTGATGGCAAAGGCGGAACAGGTGTTTTTACAGCACATTCTCGTTTGTACTCTTATGCCGCTTGTGCAATTAGCAGGGTCGGACTTGAGGATCCAAATGAAAGAAAACGATTTATTTCAATGTTTACCAAAAAATGTCTAAAGATTATATTATTTATATGAAAAGGTTGATGAATATAGAAAATATTTGTTATGGAGTTTTGCAGGACTGTATTTATTTTTTAAATACTAGCCTACACCTTAAAATCAGTTATAGCACTTGTTGTTGTTTATAAACAATTAAACTTGAATATTGATTTTTCAGTTTGTTTTATAAGATTTTCACATTTACATTTTTTTAAAGATTTTTTGTTATATTGTCATTTTCAAAATTAATATTTGATATTTAAGGCATAATTGCGAGATTTTCAATTTGAATTATGGAAGCCGTCTCAATAAATATACAAAAAGTACTGAAACAATGTTTACGGACTTAAGTAACATTCTCTTTTTAAATTATACAGGATTGGACTTATTTTCAAATTACTAGATTATATGTGAAATTCAGTTGGTTATAAATTACTATGATTTTCAAAAGTTAAATTAGGTTTCTGTCGAAAAAATGCCAAAATTTCTATATTTTTCGAAACTTTTCTTTACTGCAACTTTAATGTTTTATCTGACAACCAAAGTTTTAAAAGTTTTTTGGGTATAAAAACAATTATATATTATTATAACTAACACCTTTTGAATAAAAAAAGTAATAAATAACAAAATCGCAAAATTACTAAAAACACAATTAATTTGCAAACTCAAATTTAATAATTCTATGTAAAATAACATTGATTGTAAATTAATTAAAAAAAAATGAATATCTAAAATCTCCCAAAAACCAACCATTCAAAAAGCACTGAAACAATGAATACGGGCTAAAGTAACGTCGATGCTTTGGAATTTAATATTACTGTACTTATTTTGCAATTATTGAATCGAATTTGAAATTTTTATATATATAGGTTTTTCTGTGTATAATGATAATTTTAATTGGATTCAATTATCCAATTAAAATTATAAAATTACCTGAGTAATTTTACTTAATTTTTTCATATTTATCTAGGAATATTTAAACTTTTTACTTTTTATATAAACCTGTCAAAGTTTTGAGATTTTTCTTTAATTAGAAGTTTTAGTGCATCTTTTGAACATTTGATAAGCAATTAAATTTTTATGATTTATGTTTTACATAAACTTTTAATGGTTTTCTTTTTGGTAGTTAAAATAAAAAATTGCATGTAGTGTTTGAAATGGATAGTTTTTAATTCTTAATAAACAATTTACACAAAAATCAAAAATATTGATAAATTTGAAAAATTCTAATTACTTTTATTTCTTCTAAAGAATAATATTAATTTTCTTATTTGTTATTACATAGAAACTCTAAAGACATTTTTGAACATGAAATATCTGCACAAAAATCGTTTCAAATCATATAAACTTATTTAAGTAGCATTGATATTTTTTAATTATTTATTCAAAATTTTAATTAGATTTTAAAGCATAATTTCGTATGCTTGCAAAATTAATGTAATTTTCATAAAAATATGAAAACTATGATCTTCAAAATGTTAATGCAATTTTTTAATGTTTGCTAGTTGTAAGTAATTAAACTTGACCATATGATTTGACAAAACTTTTAATTGAGCTTTTTTGCAGTTGTTGAAATAAACAATTTTGTTGATAAAACTACAATTAGAATTCATCCTAATCAACTTTTGAAAAAAAATCAAAACTTTCAAAAATTCAAAAAATTTAATTCTAAATAAAAAAAGAACTTTATATAGCAATGTTCATTTCTTAGAAAGTTAAGATTCTTTAACTCAAAAGACTTGAAAATTATAAACAGACTTAAGCAATCTTTGTCGCATGCCCTTGGACAACAAAATTTCGTTTAGCTCCACTTCCAAGCCAAAGATTTCCATCGCCCAACATGCAGGAAGTCTTCAAGTCTTCAAGTCTTCAAGGCACGGTTCACACCAAACTCGTTGATAAAAGGGAAAACGCTGGTGTGCCGCCGATCCCGATGATGATACGGATGGCCTCATCGCCATCGCCATCATCATCATCATCATCATCACCACGGGCACGCTGATGGCTGCCGCAAGAATGGCGCGAGCCGAATCCAAAGCGGCGCGCGAGCGGTGTCGGCGGCCCCTTTCATCTTCGGCCCAACTGGTTGTTGGGCCGCGACGTCGCGTCCACCGCGCAAAAGTGCGTAAAAGTGTACCGAGTGCGCACGCGCATCATCCTCAACTCGCGCGCCGCGTGCGTGCATGCGCCGGTCCCTCAACATGTTGCACATTTCAATGTTTACATCGTACAATACCGTTCAAACCACTTGAAACTTTCATGATTGAATCCGATTGGATCGACTTACCTTGAAGATGAGATGAAGTGTCATTTTGCGCTCGGTGTCTTCAGCTTTGGCGAATTGTCTCTCTGGTACATACACGACGTTTATCCACACGTGCCACTCGATGTCTTAGATTGCGGTTACTCCAAGAGACAACACTTTTGTTTCTGCACGCATACCATACTTAAGTCACTTGGTACGTTTCTGGTTTGGTGTTGGTTAAGATTTGTGCGCGCGCGCGTCCGGAAAACCAAAAACCACCATCGACAACCAACGCCGCGCAACTCGTGCGAGTACTCTGATGGAAGAGCGCGCCATGCAAGGACTCATATAGTCGGCCCCACCACGCGTCCCGGCCTCGGATGGATCTGTCGAAGACGATGTCATGGCACGCTCGAAGGTTTTCGGGGGTTGGCCCACCCCGCATGTGGTCTCAAGCCGGAAAATGCTTGAGATTGGTAAAGGAGCCGCTTTCTTTTGTTTTTCAACTTTTTTGTTTTTTTTTTCTCTTCGTTTCTATTTTAGTATTCAAGAAGAAGTTTGGTTACCGAAGACGGTTACTCTTTGGTAACCAGCAGGATGTTTTGATGGAAATTCTTGGAAAGTAAACATTTTGGAAAATTTCAACCATTTCAAATGCAATGACAATTTTGTCAATTTTGTTAAAATCAGAAATAATTTTGTATAATCAAAATTTTTGTTACCCCCTTAAGGTACCACCTTCATCAAAGAAATATTCAAATTTATACAGGATAAAAACGTATAAATTTAGGGAAACAATTGTTTCAAAGTTAGACTATAGGCAACTCAATGTACAGGTTTTGATGTTCCTAATGTCAAATA
Source organism: Aleochara sp. GC000083 (assembly GCA_030264555.1). NCBI lineage: Eukaryota > Metazoa > Arthropoda > Insecta > Coleoptera > Staphylinidae > Aleochara > Aleochara sp. GC000083. The sequence goes on from JARJDZ010006114.1 coordinate 6,071, forward strand.
TTATTCGTAATAAAATATTTTTTATTTAAGAAAATGTCAAAGGAGAAAAAGGAATATCTAACTCTATATATCTATATTTATCTTGTAATCGAATTATTTTAATGACTATTTATAGGCTAATTATCTTTCAACAAAACTGTAGGCAACACACAGCACAGCGTTTGTTTCAAACTGTCAAACGTTTCAAATGTCAACCTGATTAACTTGATTCTCTAATCTTTTGCATTTAAGTGAATGTTAAAGAGAAGAAGAAATCATTTTAAAGATTATTACCCTAACAAATATGACATTTTAATTAAAATAATTACATTTCAATTATGACCGTTTCGTGTTTTTAAAAACAGGATCAACTTCATAATCAAGTTTTCTTTTACCGTCTTAAGATTATTAATTATTATTTATTATTATTATACATTGTTAATGTTAAAATAAGAAGTTAATGGCAGAAATTTTTTGACAACAAAACTATAGGCAACACAAATCACAGGTTTTGAAGTTAAAATGTCAAAGTGGGTAACTTTCAAATCCTTTTTATTTAAGAGGATCAAAAAAGAAAAGAAGAATTAATCATGAATATAAGTACCCAAACATTAGCCATATTTAAAGTAAGATTATGACTAAAAAGTAGTCTGATAATTGTTATCAATTTGATTTAGCATATTTTGGGTTGCCTATAATCACCTTATAAAGGAGAAATCTAATACTTCAAAAGGTTTTATAATCGCAAAAATTAATTTCTTTAAAAATAATATTCAATTTTATAATGAAATTTCAAAATTTATCGTTAAAAACAGAAATCAGAAATAAGTTAAAAATTTCTGAATTGTACAGGGAATAATTAATTTGTGCTTATATTGAAGTTAAATCTGGTATATTAAATTTGATATAAATTTTGGAAACCGTTTGAAAATTCTTGCAAAATTTGAAACATTTCAACATTTCCTAACATTTTGTTCTGATGATAAACTAATTTCAAGAACAACTACTCATCCAAAATATGCTTTTAAGAACAACATAATTAAGAATTGTGTTTTTCCAAGAATATAATAACAAAAAACAAAATTTTCAATGGAACAATCAGATATTAATCGAGATAGATTTAAAAGAATTTTTTAATGATCAAATAAGCTTTACACGAATAAACGAGCATTAAAACTAAGCAAAAAAGGAACAACAGCAAGAAAACGAAAGAAAAAAGAACAAGAAGTAAAAAAACGTAGAGGAAAAGAAAAGACCAAGTAATATCGTCCTCAAAAACGTTTTCGTTTGAAGCTGTTAAACGCATTTTAATTATACGCTTACACTAGTTAAGACCAATTGTGCAACTCATTTTCATATTTTTCATTGGGCACGCGGTTCTTCTTGCTGTTCTTGCGTCCTTCTCGTTTCCATACGGTCTGAACAAGAGTCTCAACAAAGTGCTAAAGAATTGAGGAGGTTGTATGGTAGAAATCAGTTAATAATGGACAACGATCTTCAAGTTACTCTAGAATTAATTTAAGTTATCTTAAGTTCCTTAAATTTTTTGGAAACTTTCTTTAAATTTTCTGTAGTTGTTTTAAGTTGTCTTAAGTTTTTTTAATTTGCCTTCTGTTACCTCCAAGTTTTTAAAGCTGTCTTAAGTTTTCTTAAATTGAACTCAATTGTCTTCATTTTTTCTTAGGTTTTCTGAAATTGTTCTGAATTGTATTCAAATTTATTTTTAAGTTATCTTAAATTCCCTTAAGTTTCCAATTTTCTTCACTTTTGTTAAGTTCTTTCAAATTGTCTTAATTACCTTCAAAGTTTTTATTAAATTGTCTTCTATTATTTTTAGTTTTTTTTAGTTGTCTTAAGTTTTCCCATGTTGCTTTAGATAGTATGTAAATTGTTCTTGTTTTCATTCACATCAAGTTATAAGTTCAGTTCTGTTAAATTCTGTTAAATTGTTTAAAACTTTTTATGTTGTTTTCAACAGTCTTTTACTTAATTGTCAATAATAGCCACTTGACTAGTTGTTGTTTACAAATGTAAAAATCCATTTAAAAATTTGCAATACAATATTTATTATTATTATTTTAACCAATACGAAATCATAAACTTTTTCTATAGCTTCGATTAAATTTGAATTTATTCCCTCCTCCTTTTTCAAACAGGATTTTCCTTGAACATCTTCTAAAACTACTTGAAAACAACTCTACCCAACAACAAGACCTCTTACCTCGTTCGTACCAACGAAACACATCCGTAAAGAAACGAATGAAGCTCCAAATGAGACGAGATATAAAAATTAATAATTGGCAATAAACTTCCGAAATGTGCGGGACATCAAACATGCACCTCTCCTCCTTCACCATCTTCACCATCTTCACCGTCTGCTCTTGTACAACTCGCTGTCATTGCCTCACCATCGCGACCAACAACAACAAGAACCACACCATCAAAAGATGGGTTCGCTCCTTTGATCGCGCGTTTGTTTGATCCCGCGGAAAAAGCCGCCATGTACACATGCCTACCCCCACCCCTTCACCTCTCCATAACCACAATGCAATATGTGTGAACATATGTATGTGTGTAATTTTGGTACGCATGCTAATTAAACAAATCATCATAATTAACAACATCATAATCTGATAATAATTAATGCATTGTCGCAGTTTGTTGTTTTTGTTGTTATTAAGGGCGGTTAAACAAATGTCATGTATGTGACATTATGGGCAGATGCGTGGAATTGCGCATGCGCGGTTCCGGATTTTGCGCAACAACGTGTCATGTGTGTACGTAGCACGCGCACTTGTTTGCATACAAATTAACGCATATGCGCATGCGCGTAGACATTAGCGCACACCTGAACGTCAACGATGTGCTGAACCGTATGGGCTTTGTTCACTGTTCTCTGTGAGCTTGATTCTATAGTAGAAATCATATCAAAATGATCAATATCAATTTAATCAAAATTTTCTATATTTTGATATTTTAAAAAAGTCGTTAGGAAATTTGCTGTCATATTGAATTGGAAAATTGGTACTACATAATGAGTATAATAAAGATAGAAAATAGAAATAATTTTTTTCAATATAAAAGCGATCATTTTTTATCTTAAATAAATACTTTTTGAAAATAAGGACTTTTATTCAATCATATCCGATTCTTGTTTTTCACTATGGAATGTCTATTTTCTCTAAGGACTTAAAGTATTTTGATTGGATGCTCAATTGTTTCTGTTTCCCTATATGTTTTCTCAGTTCCATAATAAAAAACACACACAAAGAAATTAAAAGTAGAACCAAACCTTTATCTTTAGCAATAACCATAGAAAAAATCTAAGAATCTTTGAATATGAGAAAATATATCAAATTTATAACTAGTGTACATTTAGATGTGAAAATGACTGTGTAGCATATCGGCCGAGAAACAGAGAACTGAAGATGATCTATCTCATTATAAGCCGCGATTAGGCTGCAGCGGAGCTCGGTGAGCGGGACGCGCGTGCGCAGTGCGGCCGCGTGGATGCGCGCGCCGCTCGCTCGGCTCCGCTCGGCGCGGCGAGCTCATTTGCGGTATAGTTTACGAGCGGTCGGCGCGGCGACTTCAAACGGCCGTGTTGTTTACATAATATAGGTCCTCAGCAGCCGGAAACAATATGAGGTAGAGATGAAAGGAGCCGCCGCACCTGCGTGCTCGAATGGCCCAGTTCACATCCTATGTGTACGATGGTTGCCTACACACACGCATCCAGCACTTGAACCAAGTGATGGTTCTTCAGCACATTACACTCACGTGTGTGTGTGTTGTTGTTGATCGTCCGTCGCTGTGGCTTGGATTTGTTGCTCTGGTTGGATGGGCTCTTCGGCGGCGCGCTCTCTGTGGATGATGGTGCTCTGGGTTGGAAGGCGAGCGACCCATGGTGTGTGATGGGCTTTCCTTGGCCTGGAGGACGCGTACGTTACACATGTACTTTGTATGCTCGATTTTCTTCGTGGTTAGTGAAAATTCCGATGTTTTTTGAAATTTTCAAATTTTAAATTCTTTAAATTTTTTACTACCTAATCCAACCCTGACTATGTTTTATTTTTTTATAGTTTAATCCTGATGATAGTTTGTTTTTTCGTTGCCATAACAATTTTTCTATAAATTATGAAATTTCAAATATACTTTTGAATTATTTTGTTTCTCTAACAATTTAGACGAAAATTAAAATACAAAATGAATTGAAATATTGTATACAATTATATCCATTGAAAGTAGTCAATCGTGTCATTCTGAAGGATTTGGATTTGCTCGCTTTTCTTCTTTCGTGCGTTTTTTTATTCCAGCCATCATTTCTATCCCGTATTTTTTCGGCTTTGATTTTCTTTTTTCATTGTTTGCTTACGAAACCGCAGCGCAGATCTCAAACCACAATACACAATTGAGGGTGATTTATCGAGGGATTTCAATTACATTATCTTATTTCTCTTGTAAACCCTAGAAAGATGATGAAATTTTCCGCCAAAATTTTCTCTTTGTTTTTTCTTATATTTTTCTTCTATGGACCATTAATCAGTCAATAATTAATAAAAAGAATAATAATCTTATATTTCAAATAAATAAATAATTTCTAAAAATTAGTTGTGAAAAAAAATTATATAATACCTTGAAATTTTGGATTAGATTTTGGAATTTTTGATTTATCTATTGGCATTTAAATGTTATGTCAAATTTTTATCGTTGCGCAGTTAATTACAGAATAATTACAGAATTACAGCTGCAACGTGGTTATTTGACAATCGCCGACAATTAAGTTCATTTCACGCCGTTTTACACACTTGTTTATAAGGTTTTACGTTTTTTTTCCTTTGGTCGTTTGTTTCGTTTTGTTCTTTTCCGCTTTTTCCCTTTATTTTTTACTCTTCTCGTAGGATGGAGTCGTTTTTCATGTAAAGTTCTTGGAAGAAGACAAATCAACCTATTGAATTAATGAGAGAGAAAGGGAGAAAGAAAGTAAGGTATCTAAAAAGAGAAAGTTAGAGGGAATTATAAAGGATAGGGAGATAAGAGGGTGTTAGATAAAGATAAATATAAAGGTGGGGGAGATCGAGAAAGAAAGGGTGTGATAGATAGAAAGTGATAGAACTAGGAAAAGAAAGAAATGATAGAAAGGGGACGAGTAGGGAGAAAGAGAGGCATAGAGAGAAAGGGAGAAGAGTAGAGAAAGAGGAATAGAGGTAAAGAAAGAGAAACATATACATAGCATGCGAAAGAAGAAAGAAAGGGAAACAGAAAGGGGTTCAGAGAAACGGAGGAAAGAAAGAAAGAGACTGAGAAAGGGGTCGATAGAATGAACTCGGAAGAGGGTGAGAAACAAAGAGAGGCAAAGAAAGAAAGGAATAGAAAAACATAGACGATGATGGAATGACGTGAATGAAAAGAGAAGGAGGGATAGTAAATATAACACACCTTTTTTCTCATAGTTTAGTTTTTCTTCCTCGTTTTTTGTTCCTTGCCTAGAAAAATTTGATGTGAAATGTGTGTGCACATGAATAATCTGAACTAATTGTTGATTCCATGCCGCTTAAAGCCCGATTTGCCCATGACTGCAACGAGCATGGAGCGTGGATGAATGATCACCTCCCAGCTCGGACTCTTCGGCCAAAGAGTCGTGTTGCATTTAATTAATAGCCCGGCGATTTATTCACATCGAGCACGCAGATTTGTCATAGACAGTTAGTTGGTTGGTCGTGTGAGGGGCGCATTTATACAGAAATAAATAATCGCTCTTTGGGCGACATTGTTACCATGGTCCGAATGTCGGGCCGGCCGCGAAGGGGGCCTCTCAATCACCGCACGAATTCTTGGCTGACGCAGCGACACATCAATCTCTTCGGAGACTTATCAGTCATTGTCGGCGGGCGCGCGCGGCTCCACTGAAGAGCAGGATGGCGAAGAAGAAGCAGTCGATTGGCGGAATATCACGACGATGATGATGATGATGATCGACTATCATTGTATTTCGGTTTCGATTGTTTTTTGGTTTCGTTTTTTCGTTTTGGTTGGTGGTGCTGTAAATTGAAAGCTATCTGATCGGAAGGGTTAACAAATGAGTGGAATTGGTATTGTTTTTGCCAAATGTGTTTGAAGGATTGTGAGAAGAATTGTGATAGAAAGACTATAAATATATAAATATTGCCATTGAAAATTAGTTTAATTGGTATACTTCTTGGGGTTTCAATTTTTTTAAATAATATTATTTCATGTATAACATTTTTTAGATTACTTAATATTTTTATCATTTTTTTAAAATATTTCTCTTTCTAGAGCCAAGTGAGTTTTGGGAAAATTTCAGAATATGAAAATCTGCATTGACCTATTATTGTATAATATGAAATTTACGTAAAAATGAACAGAAACTATTAATTGAATTGTTTATTATCATTCATACAAGAAATTTATAAATAATTTAAAATGTACCACTTTTATATATGACGAACATTTTTAGAATAACCAAAAATTACTCAAAAAATACTTTATAAAAAAATGTATTCGATTGGTTTCCAATTTTCTCAATTATTTTCGTTAATTAGAAGGGCAAAACAGATGTAATGTAAAATTTTCCAATTTTATTTTTTATTATAACTAATAATAATAATAATGATATATTTTCTTGGAAATCCCAGAGGGTATTATTTAATGTTTTATTATATGTAGAGTATATAAGAAATAACTAAATGTAAATTAATTTTAATTAAGAGTTATTGTTTATTTAGAAAGTTGTAAAACAATCCAAATTAAAGAACTGCACCCTTTTTATGAGTTTCAGACGTTTTGGGATCAATGTTTTTGTTAATGTGAATTTGACATAATAATTAAAAGAAATGATTAGAAAACAAAATAATGTTATTATTTATATTATATTTATATCATTATATCATAAGTATGAGAAAAATCGAATTATTGTAGTTTAATGGATAATTGTGTTCAAAATTATGTATTGTGTCAAATAGTTGGGAATTTTTGAAATTAATTAAATTAGCAAAATTAACATATAGATTAATTTTTGTCCTTATGCCAAAAAAAATTAAAAACAATTTCAATTTGTTATAAATTTTACATGAAAAGGACTTCAGAAAAGATGTGCTGAAATTGCAAATATTTTGGAAATAATAATATGCAATTTCAGCAATTTATGTCATTGTGATTAATTCCTTTGAACAACATTTTATCTAATACCAAAAGAGGTCGTTTATACAATTGACAGTGGGATAAACAAAATTAAATAATATTGATGTTCTTTCTTATCAAAATTCAATATTGTTACTCTGAAAGTTAAGAGGAGATATAATTTCAAAATTATTTTTAAAAATAATTATAATTTGTGAAAAATCGGGCCTTGAAAATTTGTTATGAAATTTAAAATTCAAAACATATTTGAAATATTTGATAAGAACTGCCATCACACAATATCATCAAGACTATTAATAATGTTAATAATATAATATTAAAAATAATAAAAATCTAAATCAGCCAAGTATTCCAAAATGTGAGCAAAATTCTCGAAAAGTGTTTTATAAATATCGATTGATAAGAACTTCCGCAGGGAAAGTTCAGAAACTTTTGAAATGATATTTCAATTAAAACAATTTATGACTTAGCTTTAATTGGTTTGGATATCATTTTATGTAATGTAATACTTAAAAACGTAAAGAAGTTGATTGTTGCTCTGAAAGTTTAGGGTTGATATATAATTTCTGAATAATTTAAATAAAGAATTATAATTAATGCAAAAATGGTACATTAAAAATTTGCTCTAAAATTCATCATGCTGAACATATTTGAAATATCTGATATAAAAAAATCACCATCAAATATCATAAACTATCGATAAAACAATAAAAAATGAAATCCAAGTCAGTCATTCACTATCAGATCAAAGAAAGTATTCAAAAAATGTGGGCAAAATTCTGAAAAAGGGTTTCGAGAATCTCGATGGTAATAAATATAAAAATGCAACAGGACGCAAATTAATTGGTCTGGGCTGGCCCATCGCTCAGACCCGTCGACTAATAACCAAACCAAGTGGGCTGGAATCGGTATGGACCTTGGGCAACAAATTTATATCGTGTCCCACGAGACAATTTCGGCAAATTATCCGATCGCGATCTTTATCACCAACCTAGACCGCTCCCAATGATGAAAATTAATGAAGAAAATCAACATCGACGACAACCCACTCCCAGGAATCTTTCACCAACCTCAAGAACCCATCCAAGCCCTCAACTTACCATCACATGCTTTCCGAAGAACGAAGAAGCATCCATCGTTGATGTATGAGAAATGAGATAGTTAGGAGCGAGTGACATGTGTCTCCACGAAGCAACCGACCAAAAATGGCTGTCGACGACCCGCCGAGAACAAACGCACCATCGCCGACCCATTTCCATCCGCAAGTCAAACAACAGTCAATACCCATAATCAGATCACCATCGATGGTCCCTCCGGGTGATTTTTCGCTTAAAAATCCCATCGATTCGAAGACATTCACGAGATGGCGTGCATTTCGGGCGCATGCGCAGGAATGCATTGCAGCGGGCCTTTTGTTGGGGATTTATCTCCTTTATTTATCACAAATCCGCTGATATCCAATTAGAAAAGTCCGCCAGCAACGTCGGCGACAACAGCAACAACAACAACGGCCTGTCGGGCTGCTTCTTCTTCTTCTTCGCTTCTTCGGCTCGGAGCAAACAACACAAATCCGAGAAACGCCGCATTCGCATCGCGCCGAAGCATTAACAGCAAACTTATTGCATTATCATCGCATCAGGAAAGATGAAAGACGCACCGCCGACGACGACGACGACGATGGCCGACAAAGAGACATCGCAGCGGACGACATCGACAGCGAAGAAGTCGAGTGAAAAGGCGCGTACCTGCAATCACGACGTGTGCCTTAGAAAGAAAGCGTCAAAGAGGTGATATCCGAATGATCATCGGGACGGTAGCGTCTTCGAGCACTTGGTGCAATTGACTTTTGAAGATGACTTCAGATAGGACCCCTGTAGCGTTTGGGGCGTGGGTGGCTAATCCGTGTGTGGCCCCCATCGCACCCACTCTGCCTTCTGGAAACTCTCTCGACAAACGAGACACTGTCCACTCCGCAGTTGGACGCCTTCGTAATTTATGACCCGTGTGTTATAAAGGTATCATCTTCGTTTTTATTGCCGATTACATGATCTATTATTAGCCCGTTAGATGTCAGTTATGTCTACAATTCGAACCTTGTTGTTTGGGTGGGCGTTTTCCCAAATCTATTATCGTCATCAAACGAAAGCGCCCTCTATGCTAACAATGTCACTTATATTGTAGAAACCATCCCCGTTGATTTTTAGGAAAATCCATTGATCCATGAATACTATGGATCTTTGTTTTCAACGTCTTTTTTGACATCAATGACATCGTCAGCGTTGCTGACGTCAGCTGGTTCCATGCTCTGTTGGTGGTGGCTGCTGGGAGTTCTTGTCGTTGATGGCATTTTCACGCGTTTCTTCGACACGGAAAAATGTAGAGCGAAGCGGACTTCTTGGTCCAAGGCTTCTTGGATTGTTAGCTGGAAATTGTCAAGTGATAAATTTTCTTTTATTTTGGGGTGGGGGAAAATTCTTGAAGATGTGGTTGTTTGACATAACGGATATTTGTGTGATTTGACTTACATGTTGAGTGACAGCTACTTTGCGGACATTCCACATGAACTCGGCGACGGCGACGAGCATCGCTGTGGCGATGCCACCCACCAGGACGACGAAGACGCCGCCGACGTTGTCGATGCCCAATTCGGCCGCCGTTTCGTCGCCGGAGTGCTTCAACGCCTGGAAGAACAACGCGCGTTAAGATCTCCCGGATGACAATGAGGACTAACGAGCTAAGAGATGACATTGCATACTGTCTGGATATTACAGAGTTTGTTATAGAGAAAGCAGTTATTCAATGATAGATGGCGATGAAAGAACTTCCCTTCTAATATCACTCGTTACTATAAGTAACGCCATCCGTAGGCTAATGTTAGAGAGAGATATGTTAATTTTGCCTCAAAATGCTGGAAATTTAAATATGAAATATATGTCAAATTTAAATTTCGCGCCAAAATTTTGCCTCAAAATGTATAGTATCTAGGGACTTTATTCCCTTCATTTATTTCAAAGTTTGGATTGTTTTCAACCAAGCAATAAGTAAGATTAAGGTTTCTAATTCATATTTGAGATCAATCCTTAATATTGGGTTGATAAAATATCCAAAATCCAAAAAGAGCTGTAATATCTCAGTATGGAAATTTTAGTAGAAGTAGTAGTTTTTTTCTGAATTGAGGTTGTAATTTTCATATTTTTAAGGCATCAAATATTCAAAATAAAAGAAAAATTGTTAATTTATAATATTTTGCTAATGTTATTAACATTTGGATTTACATTACCAAGAAAGTTAATTAATCACTTGTTTAGAAGTAAAATAAAATTTCGAAAACAATGGATAATAAAAAGAAATCACTTACAACTGGTAAAGACATAAATATCATATTTCGTAATTGTACCAAAAATATGCTATTGAATTTTTTTTAGGAAGAAGAAGTTTCTGGACATTAAAAATTAGAGTGATTTTGTATAAAACTGTTTTTAGTTTGTAAGACCGTTCTGCAAGTGATTATTATTGTAAATTAATGTGACTTTAATATGCTGATAATGTATGAGATTAATTGTTAATGTTGTGACCGTTGAATTGGAAAACTACAACAACATATAAAAATTTTTCAAAGAAATTAACATTATTACGATTTGTAGATTATATTGTTCCTTAAATTTTTGTATTTCTTATTTGATAATCAGTTTGAAGCGTTTCATATTTAAAATTATAGAAAATATTTGTATTGTCAACTATTTCTCTTTATTAAACTTTTTCCAGTTGTAATTCAAAAAGCAGGAATTAAATTTCAGAAAAAATATATGTAATTTTGATTTGTTAAATAAAATTGAGAAAGTATCTAATTAACTTTATATGTTGGAATTGTAATTCATGAAACGTCACTTTTAATTCAGAATATAATTCAGAAAATAGAAATAGTAATTGTCATTTGTAATTCAGATTTTATAGAATACGTTGATTTAAGTAATATTTATAAACTAATTGTACGTGATAATTATTGCTGCATTAATAATGACAATAATTCTGATGTTCTGTACAAATAATTTATGTATCAAAAAATTGACTTGTAATTTAACAAAGAGTGGCAACATTTTTTTTTTGCATATGAATTCATCTGAAGTTTATATGATATATTATCAATTACGTTTGACTACTCCGAAATATATTTAATCATTTCTGTACTTATACTTTTTTAATTATAATTACCAAATCTGAATTACAATTGTTGCTCTTTTAATTATTAATTAGTAATTTTCATTTCATTTTCTACTTCCTGAATTATTATTGAAAAAGGTGCAGAAGGATTACGATTTTTTCTACCAAAATAGCGGTACTATTTTACAACATTGCGAATTAATGTTACATTTTGTTTCTCTATTGGACTATTAGTTAATGTTAATTAACTTTAAGTTTTCTCAAAAATGTGAGAGTTATAAACTTGAAATCCTTATCACCCCCATTTTTGCACGTGATCTTCATCAAAAACTTAAAATAACTAGCAACAATACTAGCTAACAATAAATGAAGAAGTCCTATACCATATTTGGTAACAATTAATGATTTCCACACAGTAAATGAACGAAAAAGTTTATTGAGTGTGATAATAAGTAATTTACGTCGAAGTAATCAGCACAGATGATGTGACAAAATAATAGATTCTGAGAAATTCTCGGAGATAGCTTGAAAACAAAGATATTTGTTTAGGACATCATTAACTCTTTGATGGTTACCAACCAAAAAAAATTGAATTTAAATGTGAAGACAACAACAAAACCTCCGAATTGATTGTCGATGCATGTTTCGCTGAAGAAATAACACAACACGTTTGTCGGCGACCAACAAGCAGTCTTAAGCACCCACACCTCACGCTAACGATCCTCATCATTGCATCCACTCGTCCTTTATTTGCATTTTGGTAACGAACTCGTCGCAAATGCACTGCCCCGTACCAAAAAAAAAAAACGTAACGACATCGAGCATTACACACGCATCTTTGTCGGCCGGTGGCGCGATGTTTATCTTCGGCCTGCGGAGGCGAAATAAGAGATCCATCTGACCGGCCATATTTGTGCGCCATCGCCGACGTGTGTGTCATTTTCGGCATTTCGTATGCGCGTCCGGCGCGATATTTATTTGTTTGCATTCCTCGAGCGTCGTCGTGTGCGTTGCCTTCTTCATTCTTCGCCAGCGGCACAGCCGCCTCCGCCCCAAACGCCGATTCATTTGGGAATTGAAACATTTCGCAAATAAAGCGCCGCCATTCGCCGTCACACAATGGCGACATTTACGTGCTTTTTATCTTCAGCTGGCCAACGCGGCCCTCAAGCTCTTGTGCGTATGCGTATGTGTGTGCGTGGTGGCCGTTTTTGAATACCTCCAACAATGGGGCCTGTTTGGACAGCTACGCCGAAATATTTTCCGTTTTGGAAGAAATATTGTGTGCGCGCTGCGAGCTTTATTTGTTTGATTGAATGACGTGTTGGAGGAATGTGACGGCAAAGACGAAGCCGCCGCGCACAATTTATGCCCACCGTATTTGCTTTTTGGGGCTTTGAAAGAGAAATGAGCAAATTATTCCATTCCGTCTTGGGAATTCCGTGAAGAAATTAAGATTTTTTGATGGCCGTACTCTTCGGGAATTTTTCACATTTTTCGGTGTGGCATTCCGATTTTCAACCGTCATAAAGAATATTACAATCACTACACAGAAAAAAGTTTCAATCATTACAAATCACATATTTCCATAGTCATAATTCCTCATAATATCACGAGTGAAATAATGCTCCCATATTATATCACAACTTTATATCACGAGTACTATAAACAAAGTACTTACCGAACATTTTCCACCTCCATGCATCTTTTTCCACCATTTCTCCTTCAACTTATGCAACTTTCCATCCTCCTGCATCTTGAGTACTGCACCACTGATGGCGGTCCGATAAGGAGAATCTGTCAAAATAAAAGAAAGTTCCAAATTACAACAAATAAAACTTTCATCAAAAGCACCTGAACTTGTAAAAATGTCATGCAAAATTTTACTTCAGAAAATCAGGTAATTTACACGACATTGTTTGGTTACCATGGTAACCATGGTAATTGTTTGAACCAAGTCAGGCAACAAAAGATTTTGGCATGGCAAATTCGGTTCTTCGTTTTGGATGATGGTATTGTTGGCTTTTTGGCGTCGGAATTCGGAGACAGGGAGCGAGGCACTTCTAATCACTTTATTTGCGACAAAAGGGACACTTTCGACACGCCAGGTATGCGCTAATTGTTGACGAAGCGAGGAGCCGCTCTTTTTTTATCGCACTGACAGCAGCTACCGATTCGGTGTGCTGTTGGTTGTCGCCACAAATGCATTCGTTTCGTTTCTTCGTTTCTTTTTTTTTTCGTTTCGGTGTTGCTGCCATTTTTGCACCAGTGGCGTAACTACTATAAACCAAAAGTACCCCATACTTTCTCAGTTACAATTAAAATTCTGAATTACATTCTTTTCTGAAATTTAATTGAAGTTTTCCGAAATACAACCGAAACTTAAGATCTGTTCTATTACTGACAAATAAATGTAAGATAAACACAAAAGTTACTGAATTTCTATAAAAGGAAGAGGCTCAAAATAAAATTGTCTTGGGGATGCAGAAATTTACAGTTACACCTCTGGAAAAATGTACTTTTTAACGTCGAAAAGTTTCAAAAAGTTTTGGGTGCCGCATCGAATGGAGTCAACCCGCAAAATTCACTTAACTCTACGAAACGGGGTTGAAATAACTGGGATTTTCTATGGATGCGTACGCATTTCTGCCTTTTCGGCCACAAATTCATTAGGTGCTTGACTGTTTGTTGGCTGGGCCGAACGAACGGATTTATTTTTGTTCCACGTTTACTTTTTATGGGTGTTCTCGATACATGAAGAACTTGGTGGCTCGTAAAAGATCAACGGGGGTCGATTGTTGCTTCGTATGCAAAGAGGTGCCGACTCATTTTCAGAATTCCTTCTGTTTCCATTTCCTTGCATTTTGCTCTCTTCGGCTTCGATGTGAATATTTCTTAAATTATCCCCAATGTAATCTACAGAATCTTGTTTAGTTTTCTAATTATCCTGTTGGAATCTTATTGTTTGTTCAGAAATTTCTAGAAGTTTGCATATTTTCAGGTAGCACGTCTTTTAGTTTGCTATTTAATTGCAGTAATTGCGGTTATTTGTCTCAAAAAATAACTGAAAAAACTAAAGCATTCGAATTCAAACTTTCATAATTTTCAATAAAGCATCAACGCATACATTCTGAAGATTATAACAAGTTTGTTCTAAAATTCCGCGTGTTTTCGGAGATATATCTGGATCGAGACTAAATCTGTCATTTACAAAATTACACATTTCCACCAGAAGTTCCAAACCAGGTTAAATTTCATTGTTTTGTAAGCAACATTTTCAAAAACAATTAAAATTAATTATTGTACTCACTGACAGGCATTGCAATTCCATAACCTTTCGAATCCAACCAACCCCCAACTTGTCGTAATTCACAATCGCGCTCCCTCTCGTATTCAATCCCAGAACTCTCCATGAGAAACGCATAGAGACGTTTTGAGGTTTTGACACGTTTGACGCCATCTTTGTTGCTTCTTTCGTAGACTGAAGGCTCTGCAGCTTGCATCTGTGTCCACATGCGATGGTACGTTGAGAAATTTGAATCTCTAGGGCAAAAATCATAAACAGATCATTTAGTCCTTGTAAGTTAACCCTCAAAAACAAAACAATCCAAGAACTTTTTGGTGACTACTACCATCTATGGTCACAAAAAATGCGATTTTGAGAAAATTTAGAAGTAACTATATAAAAGGGAAGATTCTTCTAGATTGGAAATCTAATATATTCTAACCTATAACAATTACCTGAAAAATGAACAAGTGGCTCCCCCAGTGACACATCCATATTTGATCTTCGTTTGTTTCGCAAGATCTTCAGCGTTTTCAATTGTTGGTCCCATGCGTTCCATGGTAAGAAAAGCGGCGAGATTTGCAGTGTAGGATGCACACATAATCAATGAAAAGAACCACCACATTCCTGCTATCATCCTTGTTGATATCCCCCTAATGATAAACGAAAAAAAAAAACATTTTAATTCAAAATATTCTAGGGACAATTCAAAGGACTTGAATTGAAGATATTGTCATTTTTTATCACCGTAACTCGCCATCTTTTGGACGGAATTTGAACTAATTTCCAGAATGTCATTAAAAAATACAGTTGACTCTATCCCATGGCACATTTTTTGATGTCCATAATTGAATATTACCACTACCACTTAACTTAACTGCTATCACTTGTTGTTAGGTACTTTGTACGAAATTTAAATCTTTCTATTAGCTACATGAAATTTTATTGTTCCTGAACTTCAATTTGGATGAAATCGATTCGACAAAAGATGTTCCATTGTCATTTTGGCATTATGGTGTTCCCTAAACTGAACCATCAACAAAAAGCTTGTGGTCACTAGAAGGAATCTACTGTATATTTACTGGCAAAGCAAAGCAATAAAATCGATTTCTTAAAACATATGCGTATACATACATATGCATATAACGTATTTTGTTACCATGACAACCGCACTAATTACCATCATAACCACAATTGTAAATTATCTCGACGATGTCGTGGATGTTCATGGCGACTTCAGCAGCGACTTGTTTGCACCATGGCGCGGCTCGTTGAGAAGAAGTTGGCTGCATGTACTGGTTGCTTGTTTGACGTTTGTTCGGCGACGGTGCGACGATCAATATTTGCCTAAATGTTTAACGTAAGTGCGTAAGACCGCGGCGCCGCTGCCGCCGCCGTCGAGTATCCTTTATTTTTTATCGCGTGCGCGCGCGCTGAAGAGGTGCAAACACACCGTCTTGGTAGCTAATTATCGGCGTCTAGTTTACTCCCGGAATTTAACGAAGGCCTAACAAGCTCCCGACCGATCCGAACCAACTTGGGACAACACATTCAACATTCTTCATTTCCGTATGTTTGCCTCCAACATATTTTCAGCTAGTACTGAGAATTTTTTTCAACAAATATCTTCGATAGTCTGCATTCCAGTCTTTTTGATACGTGCAACTATAACTAATTTATATACATGCTTTCATTTAATTTTAATTGAAATTTGCAAAATATGAAAGTCGTGAAAGTAAAACAAAATATCAACTTTGAAAATTAGTCAAAAATTCGGCTATATTTACATGACAAACATTGTTTCTGAGGGATGTTAATGCAGCGCCCTCTATTGGTAGATATCTATAACATTGTAAGAAAAGTGGCAACCTGAGTTCTTCATCTTTCTAACCTCAAAAACATAGAAAATTTTTATTGATGCCCCTAGTAAAGTGCTTGATTTCAATGCTTTTTGAAGGCCCTATTTAAATCGAACCGAAATCGGAAAAGAATAATTACTCCGTTTTTGATTGCGCATGTGCAACGAATGGCACGTACGCTAATGAGCGAACTCGTTTCGCCGCTCGAAGCGCCGCATGGTGGTGCGCACGCGATGCGCGGTGAGTAACGAGCGTAATCAATTCGCTCTTGGCCGTCTCTTTCATCCTGCGCCAGCGCACGCATTGTCTTAAGCCAGTCGGCGGCGCGATGCGCGTGCGCGTCCGCCTCGCGGCATGCGCGCACCGCGGTAAAGAGGCCGCGCATGCGTGATCGGCGCTCTTTGAGGCGCGCACGCCGGCGCGCTGCCGCTGGGCCTTTGCCGAAGAGGAAGCGGTCAGCGTGTCATAAACTATGACCATATGACCGGTCGCGGCACGCGCTCCTTCTCGGAACCCTTTCATCCTTCGCCGACGCCGCCGCACGTAATGTTGTGCGCACGCGCGTACTGCGCAGTACTTAGCGCGTCGCGTGTACATCTTTTCAGTCATTTTTACAGAAATTTTAGTTCATGTGAAAAAACTTACTTTGGCAAAATGTCACATCCTTGAGCCATGAGTGAACCCAAAGTCAACCATAGGCAATTCTTCATGTTCCATATATTTTCGAGTTCGTCTGGTTGCTGATTGCAGGGATGCGGGTTTTCCCAATCACCAGGGGCGAATCTACAAACAAATTTTAATTTTCCTCATTTATTTTTTGATATTTGTTTATTTTACCTTGCAACTAAATAGATGATAAGAGAAATTAATAAATAAGCGGTTGCCATGTACAACCAAATATCCAAGGAGAGGGGATGCATGAACGAAAATAATTCCGGAGGTGCCTTCACTTGTTTGCTAAATAAAATACTAATACCTGAAACATACGACGGAAAAATAAGTAAACAAAATGGCAGACATTAAAAGACATTTACCCAACGTCATAAACGGCATCGTGAAATCGACAGCTTTGCGTCGCTCGTAGGTGATCGTCAAGTCGCAAACGGCGAGATCGGCTTTCTACAACAAATATAACCTCAAAATTGAATCCGCAACGCAAAAACGCGGCCATTAATTAAGCCGCAATTCCTGGGTGGGTGGAGAGCACGCGCCCAATTAAAGCTACTTCTTTCGGCCTTACGGCGCATGCGCAACCCACTTTACTTTTACGCGCGCGACGCCATAATCGCACCTATAAGCCCAATAAAGTCGAAGAAACGAGATGGGAACTTGAGTGAATAGGTGCGCATCGACGATTTTAATGGTAGTGCATCGCTGTAAAATATCTTATATACCCTGTGGACATCATCAACAAATGCTGATAATTATTCGTCACCAATAGGTGGCGTTACTAGATGAAAGAACTGTTACCTCTGAATCAGTGAGTGTGACAAGGATAAACATGTATACCTATTCGTGTTAGTTTCTATTATGGAGGGATGGAGGGAAGCTGCCATCTAGCGGCGAGTGGAGGAATTATGGCATGGGTATGGCTACAGCTGGAGGTGTCCGTAGTGTATGTAGGTGAAAAGCATTTAGTGAGTCGTTTGGCCATCGGCGGGCCTCTTCGGAGCGTGGTGCGCTCTGTGAAGCGCGCCGCCGCGGTCGTAGATCAAACGAATTTCTCAGTCGTGTTAATCAATTAGTCGCAATTGATATTGAAAGCGCCGCGGTATGTGCGCAACGCCAATTGCCGCGTCCGTAAACCTGATTAAAGCCTTCATGCCTAATTATCCGTCGATTTCGATGTCGGTCGTCGCTGTGGATCGATATTTTTCGAACGAGGAAGGAAATTTTAGTTGTGGAAAAATTCCGTCTGCAATTGCATTGATTCTAATTACTAAAACAGAGTTCAGAATTTTTTCGGCTGATAAAAATTTTGTTTGAGGGGAATCCCCTAGATATTTAAATGTATACCATGTTCCATTTTTTTTTTGGAAACCAATGTTTTAAGCTATGAATCAAATTTCATAATTCTGAGGAATATTATTAAGGATTAAGAGAACCAGAAATTAAATTTCTTCTCTCCAAAAAGTAAATTTCTTGTACTCAAAAAATTTAGTTGCAGAAAAATTATTTATCAAATTTTAATTATTGAATCAATGTGTTCGTACAAGAAATGTCCTCTCAATAAGTTTGTTTCGAGGTTTTTAGGGGAATCCCCGTTGATTTAAACAAATGTATACCATGTTCCAATTCTTCCTTGTTGTATTTGGTTCTCAGGTAAATTTCAAAATTTTAGTTAAATGTTTCGAAACTTTTCTTCAACTTTTCATGCCAAATCATCACAGAGTAAATTTCTGTTACTGAAGAACCTTTTTCTTGTAAAATTGAGAATTTTCTTAACAAACTCACCCGATCTAATAACTGTCGAATCAATCCATTCCATTCCTTCGTCTTTGGATCAAAGCTACCATAATTATTATCAGGTACCAGTTCGAATTTGAAGGTGAAATTAAGGATTTCTGCAATTCCACTGATCAAATCCATGACGTAACCTTCAAAACGATCATTATCCTTCAGACGTTCTCCAGGTTTCGGTTCGCGGTACATCAAATATGGGGCACCAAGTCTGAAAGAATTTGTTATCTATTACAAAACATAACCTAAAACCGAGCTTGGTGGATGAAGACACATCCATCTGCAACCCACAATACACACAATTCGTCATACAATGTACAACTTAAGAATTATAACATTTGTAATAAATGGTAATTAATTCGTTTTTATTTAAGAAAGAAGGACGTTTACCTTGAAGTCACCCGGAAGACCTTCTGGCTTAGTTGCTGGACGATCTCCAGTTGGCGCTCCTGCTGCGAAAACGTCAGACTGATGACGTGTGGTTGGAGGGCGCTCCATGTCCCGGTCTCACGAATGCCATCTGTCGTCAGTTCGACGATTTGCAGGCCGAATTTTGCCCTTCTTCCAAGTCTGTCGAAGATTAATTGACCGCTGAGTGGTCC
>JARJDZ010006115.1:0-43205 GCA_030264555.1 Aleochara sp. GC000083
AAATGTGCATGCATTGAAGATGCCAACAAGAGCACGAACTCGCAGAGTATTTCGTTACCTCTCCAGGTGCGATAAACTAATGGTTAATGATGATTTATACCGGCCGAAAATCATCAAACCAATCGCGCGCGATAATTCGAACGATACGCGAGACCGTCCTAAATCTGAAACAAGCAAAAGAGATGACTCTTATTCTCACAAATGCATTATATTAGGAAAAGTATGTTTTTGATTGACCTATACCCATAGATTTAAAGAACAAAATTTCGATGGAGCTTTTAGGGTCAATGTTAACAAATTACTATGAAGTTGATGAAATTTTAAAATTACTCCCACAAGTTTTGAAATTACTGATAATTATTGAAATATTAAGAAATCAAAAATTAAATGTGATAGCCCCTTTTGAATTCTAAATTGTTTTGCAATTGGTCTAAAATGTTTGTACTATTGTTAACCCTCTAATTAGCAGATATGAGGACAAAAAGGCAGGAAAAGAAAATGACTAGGTGTTCAAAGCAGTCGCCTGGGTTGATGCCTTTGCTTTCGAAACACCTAGTCTCAAACCTGCATCACAAGTAGCAAATCACTATTGGCATGATATCTGAAAACGATGGTATAAATTAATAACACGTTTCATCCATATTGTTACACTGCATTAGATCAAATGTGTTGTACATACCTTGTGATTTGCATGAAGAGATGGTGGTGGCAACACCGTGCTACTGAAACTGGGCGCCCTCAGGACTCGAAGTTGGATGATGATGAAGAATTCTTGGAGTTGATTACATATCTACATAATCACACTACGTTAATGATCAAGAATATAACAACGAAATTATATGACTTACATTAGCTGTTAGAAAACAGCCGATGAATGAAGACGAAGACCCCATTATCTTCAAGCTGGTCTTTACAAAAATGCATCATTATCTAACTATGAAAGAAACAACTTGATGAGTGATGCATTGTGAGAAAACATTATTCATTACTTACATGTGCTGTTTGATAACAGCTGATGATGGTGAAAGTCCTGTAACCCTGGACCAGGAGCCCTTACAGGGTGCTATCAACCGGAGCCAGTTGAACCCTGGTTTTTTAATGAGGTGTTACTCCTCAAACCCTCCTCCTTCCTTATCTCTTGTATGATGAGGCCCCCGGCTTGGGACGGGTATAGCGGAGTTAAATCTTGTATGGGCACCTAATAACCAGCCCAACCTCCCAATACCAGCCTGCAATCCACCGAACGACCGAGATGTCCTATCATCAGGTGCGCGACGACGATCAGTTCATATGGTATCTTCTGGATTCACAGCTTCGCGAGGATCAAATTTAACCAAAGCATTAATTTGGAATACATTGTTTCAATTGAATAACTTTTTTGACTTACCCATTTGTGGTGGTAGCAACGTCCTGCAACTGGAACCTGAGCCCCCTCACTCTGAATTGGTAGTTGGAGGATAATGAAGAATGGGCAGTTGCCTGCTGTCAAGATGTCAACTTGTAGTCTCGAAGTTAGAGTCCAATTAATGATGATCACACCTTTGCTGATCTTGAATGGTTTTAGGTTTCACTCCCAAGCACAACCTGCAACAAACGGGCTTTTAAAAATATGATAAATTCAGTGAGAATGAATTGATAAAAAAAACTTAGATGATGTAGTAGCAAATGACTACTTTTCTCAACTTTCAGTGCAACTGCAACAAACAACAACAAAAAAACAATAGCAATCAGTTACATTAATTACTGGATTGAGAATCCAAAGACAACGTGGAGATAGCGAGTAAGAGCCAAAACACGAAATGCTACTACAGCGCCACCACAAAAAAAAATATACATTTTAAAAATGCTACACCTGTGGACATCTAGCGGAAAGTAGACGAAGTTACTTGACACATCGTAAGGTCGGTAATGCAGATTCTTACAATTTACGACGTGATACAGGTCGCTGTAGCTGAATTTATATTTAGAAAAGTGCAAATAGCGCAAAATTAAAGAAACTCACCACTTTCGCAAAAATCAGAGGATTGGATTTGGTCCAAATCGTTCTGCCAATTCCTTGGAGTGGTTCGCAAGAAGAATCCTTGGAAAGTCCACTCAGCATAAAGTATACACTGAAATAAAACAATAAATTATATTACATCAAAAAACATATTCGTCCTCATCATATCATATTCATGCAACAATTATAGAAACAGTTTATACCATTTGATAATAAACCATTTGAAGTTTCTTATACAAGACTTGCACACTTCCTCCAACTTCTCTCATACAATTATTTATATCAACTATTTTATATCGGTGTTTTTATCATAAACCCTTTTTCTCCAATATGTACTAATTCAGATTCCTAGCCATTCGTTAAATCGTGTAAAGATTACAGAAATTTTAAATAATTTAACTTGGCGACCTTCCCTCCTGTCTGTCAAAGTTAACAGCTACAGCTGTTTTGTGATTCAGCTCTTGAAGTGAACTGCTGAATTTTGTAACTATTTATATCGGAGGTTTTCATTAAATAATAATTGTACTCTGTCTCCAAAAGGTTAATAATCATGTGAATAAAATGAGTTATATAATTGTACTGATAAAAAGTATTTTGCATAGCATGCTACAGTTTTTTTCGTTCGGAAAAAAGTTGACTAATTCGCTTAATGTCTACATTAAAACAAATACGGGGAATACGCTCGCAGTTGATTTGAATCCCGAATGGGATATTAAAAATGTAAAGGAGCATGTTGCTCCAAAACTAGGATTGGTACCTGAAGAGGTGAAGATCATCTTTGCTGGCAAAGAGTTAGGAGATGCAATCACTTTATCAGTATGAAAACCCATAACAGATTTTTGCACTCAAAGCTTAAATTTCCTCAATTGCAGGAATGTGACTTAGGACAACAAAGCATTTTGCATGCAGTTAAAGTGCAGAAAAGAATCAAATTACCTTCAAGCAGCCAGTGCTTTGAGGAAGAGGAGCCTTCCAAAGATGAGGAGAGTGGATCCAGACCATTGTGTGAGACCTTATCAGATCGCACATTTTCAACAACTGATGAGGGAGGGGACTCATCACAGAATACTTCCACTATCAATGAGACTCCACGAGTGCACTTCTTTGTCTTCTGTGCAACATGTAGAGGGATGAAATCTGGAAAATTGAGGGTGAGGTGTCACTTCTGTAAAAGTGGTGCATTTACTGTGCACTCAGATCCACAAGGCTGGGATGATGTTTTAGAGCCAAAGCGAATCACTGGTTTATGTGAGAATGCACCAGAAATGTGTGCTGATGTAAGATGCAATTACAAGTATGATGTGTTCATTTAATCAACAAATATTGTTTCAGCTTATTCAAAACACTGAGCCAACATTTGCTGAATTCTATTTCAAGTGCTCTGAGCATACCTCACTTGGTGAACAAGATGGGGCAGTGCCACTGTATCATATCAGGCCCAACATTATGGAAATACCATGTTTGGCTTGTGCAGATATATGGTAAAAAGGTTGATAACTCACCGTTTTTAGTTGATTTCACCGTTGTGTTGCAGCAATCCAGTATTTGTGTTCCAATGTGGCGAGCGGCATGTTACCTGTTTGGAGTGTTTCCGGCAATATTGCAGGACGAGATTGATGGATCGGCAATTCTGGCAGCATCCTGAATTTGGCTACACTCTAGCCTGTCCAGCTGGTTGTCCCGATTCGTTTATCTCCGAAATCCATCATTTCCGGCTTCTTACTGATGCTCAAGTTCGTGGAAATTGGCTTCTCCCTACATAGGCAATCAACATTACTCAGTAATATGTTTTATCATGTTTTGCAGTATTCCCAATATCAGCGATTCGCCACCGAAGAGTTTGTGCTGCAATCCGGTGGCGTTTTGTGCCCACAACCGGGCTGTGGAATGGGAATACTTGCAGACGAGGGCTGCAATAAAATCGCATGCATAAACGGCTGCGGGGTAAGCCGCATATGTTTGGCTACAATTTTTGCGAATTCAACCTACTCTATTATTCCAGTACGTTTTCTGCCGGCTGTGTCTGCAAGGCTATCACATCGGCGAATGCAGACCGTTGGATACGTCGAGCGCAACCGGAAATTGCTCGTATAACGTTGACCCAGCACGTGCAGCCGATGCAAGATGGGATGAAGCATCCAAAGTTGCGATCAAAGTTCTCACGAAGCCGTGTCCGAAATGTAGAACGCCGACTGAACGCGATGGTATGATTCTGGAACAAAATAATGAGATAACAATTAATTTTTTGATTTGTAGGTGGATGCATGCATATGATTTGTACAAGAGCTGGATGCGGGTTTCATTGGTGTTGGGTTTGTCAGACGGAATGGTCTACAGATTGCATGGCAAGTCATTGGTTCGGATAAATGAAGTTTGAAAAGTTGTAGAAGGCAACAAATAAACGAATTTTTGAATATGAAGTTTCGAAAATCGCATTGCTTTCGGTAGTATCGTCATGACGATCGCGCAGTTGTTTGTCCGCACAATTGTCTAAACAATAATTGTGACAATCAGACGTACAACAGAATTTCGGCGGGCAAGAATCGCCGAATTATTTATTGTCGAATGGAGTACCCGTCGTGCGCCAGCGTTGACCCAAGTGCGTATCATCATTCGCGCGACCGAGCGCATGCCCCACAATGTTGCTGCTAATGCAATTGCCGTTCCCGTTTCGCTCCCGCAGGGCCGCCGATCGAGATCGATGTGGATCGCCCACCAGCGAAAATCCCGCGCCCGGCGAACGCGTTCATGCTGTACGCGAACGCCAACCGCAAGCAGATGGCACGCGCCTTCCCGCTGGACTCCAACAAGGAGATCAGCAAGCGGCTGGGCAAGGGCTGGAAGCAGCTGGGGCAGGAGCAGAAGGCCATCTACTATGCGATGGCGAAGAAGGTCGATGCCGAGCATAAGCAGAAATATCCCGGTAAGCCTTCTCTGCACAATGTGCAAACACGAATCAAGTGCGCAGAATGCATGCGAAACCTTTTTTACTTTGGGGGCCGTCGCGTGCGCACCAGCCATTTGGGTCCTTCGTGGGTGCGCGCGGCCCACTTGGGTGCATCGAAAAATGTGTCATGATGCGCTCCCTTCGAGGCGGCGAATCGATAACAATTCAAAACGCGCGAGCAACAATTAGTTGCGCAACCAGCAGATTCGCGCCGCGTTTTTGCACACTGCGAATGTGGCAGAAATGTGGCTGGCTGCTTGGGGATTTGATGTCAATATGGGATTTCACTTACGGAGGTATTAGCAGATAAGAGGCTCGCTTCGCTTGCTGCGCACCCGTTATCGATAGCGCATTTTGTCAAGTCGCACCGAGCATGTGTCTATTGATCGTTCCCGGCGTTTTTTTTCCTGTTCGCCAGCGTTCTGGAATATTGGCTGGCACGTTTCTGCACGCTGCTTGGTGCATACATCAATTTTATCTCGTGTTTGATGTTTCTTAACGAGGAGGGATTCAGATATCACTGAATTGACGTTTTTGAAGTTTATTTTTTCTGAGGTTCTGAATCTTGCTTTTGCAACTTTTTATTGAATGAATAAAATGTCACCAAAATATATACAGGAGTTTACTGGAACTGGTTAATGTAGACTAGTATTGAAAATTTGAGAAGTTTGAAATTTTGAAATTCAAATGTTAGGCAACCAGTCGTACACAGTCGAATACTAATGTGCAAATTAATTTGCAAGTCGCGAATTGGATGAAGGAACTTTACTACGCGCTTTTATGCCCCCCATTCATAGTTAGTCGCGTCGAGAGCGGGACTCGATTGTCGAAATTCAATTGCAACAACATGTTGCTTCAAATTCAAAAGAGATTGCTGAAATAAGGCACAACTAAAGTTTGCCCTTCAACATATTGCGCCAATATTACATATCTAATTACAACATAATTAGCAGAATGAGACGTACCGAATGTTATGGTTTTGGCGCCGTGATTCAAACAGGAATTCGATATGATAACACACCAAGTGAAATGCGAACCAACAGCGAAAACAATTGATGATTACAACAAATGATTAGGTAGCTTGTCAAAATTGTTTGTAGCGAAAAGCGATGCGTGTTTGTTTTGAGTAGCTGCTGTTTTGTGTATCGTTGCTATTTTGTTTATCGTTGCCGTTTTGTTTAGCGCTACTGGATTGTTTATCGTTGCCAGGCAACTTGATCGTGCGAGGAATTTGGCCGCGCCATTTTATTAGCACTGATAAATCGCATCGGAATCTTATCGCATCCGCATCCGTCTCCTCCTCGACGAATCGATGTTTTTGCACGAAGGCGGCGGCGGCGGCGGCGGCATACAAAAACAGCTGACGTGCGCTACGCGTCGATGTATGCGGTGCGTGGGCGCTCGTCGGTGGCGGCAGCGGACTCTGACCCACTTGTCCGGGTGCGGTGCCGGCCGGCGGCGGCGGCAACCGTGGCGGATAGGTGAGGCGGCAGCACGACGCGTATTGATCATCCCGGCGGCGTGGAGGAAGCGGCACGGCGTCGCGTTCAGTCGACGGCGGCGGCGGCGGCGGTCGCTGTCGTTGCTGCTGCCGCTCTCAACGCCTACCCACGCCGCCCCCAACATACACACACCCACATACGCGTCGATCGGAGGGCGCGTGCGCGTTGCGCTTGGCGCGAAAACGTCGTCTCCGGGGGGTGGCGCCTCGTCCGCCGCCGCTGCCGCCACCGACGCTCGTTCGCCTCGTGCGCGCGTACCTCCGCCAAAAACACCCACTCGCGATCCGCGCGCGCCACGAAGACGACACGCCGAGCGGAGCGCGCTATGCACTGAAGCGCGCGCGTTCGTCCGACGTGCACACCGCCTCCACTCAATCATCATCTCATCACCGCCGCCGCCGACGACGACGGATTCGTTGAATTGATCCGAGAGTGCCAATCCGATTGTGAGTGCGTCGTGCGATAATGTTGGTGCGGCAATAAGTCGCGCGCGCGCCGCCGCGATTTTATTCGTTGGACGCTTGCAAAGTTTTGAAAGTGTTTTGCCGCCCGCGGGGGGCGGCCGACACACACGCACGATGGACTGCTGCAACTACATGCCGTACAAGAACGCCTACTACGGGATGATGCCGCAGTACTTCGATCCCGTCGTGCCGCACTACCATCATCAGCATGCCGCCTCCGCGACCGCCGCCGGCGGGGAGTACTACGGGGGCACGCCGCCGCCGCCGCCGTACCATCCGGCCGAGTACTACGGGAACACCCCCTATTACATGCCGCCGCATCCGTGGCAGTGCGCCGGTGGTGGTGGCGCCGCCGCCGGCATGAGCGCACATTTTCCAGGTATGCGGCGCGCTCCTACAGGAATGATTAATCTACCGATTATTGCATTTGTCGATGCGTTCGTCATTTGTTTTGTTTCGTCGTTCGATTATTTTTGCTTAATTCGCATATTAGACTAACAATTGCTTAATTAATTTTTGTTGATGCATAGCGACGCATTTATGCAATTTTGTTTTTTATTGGCGGTGGTGTTGCCATGGTGACCTTGTCATCATCGAACGCCGGCCACGCATTATTGATTACGCGTTTTAATTAGCACCCAATGATAACAATTTCCAAACCTACGCGACACAGATCGATTCCTTCCCCCTCCACAATTTTTTTCACCTTTTGTTTTGACAACTACTATTTCCGTCATGTTTGGAATGCAATAAGTTAATTGTCGACATTATACTATCATATGATAGTATCAATAATCTATTTCTGGATGAATCTATGCATGTGTTGTATGTATGTATGCATGTGTAGGTGTGTATGTGTGTGAATAATAAAAGGTGGGTGTAACCCGGGGAATCCCAGCAAAAGTCTATCTATCTATCTAACCCATTTCTCTCTCATTTCTCTCTCTTGTCTCTTTCTGTTTTCTCGGTGGAATTTCTGGATGAAGACTACGTGTACAACCCGAAGGAGGCACGCATCCGGAAGGCCATGCGCGACGCAAATCGGGAGCGCAGCATGGGTGTTGCACCATCGAGCCGCGGGGGCGGTCGACGATCGCAGCCGTGGGTCGTACGCGAACAGGACGAATTTATGCTGGTGAGTATCTGTATATGCAGACTGCAAGCAGTCAGATAGAAAATGTGCGCGCAAGCGTTGCCTTGCCGCCTCCACCACACAGGTATGACCGGTGGTGGTGAAGGTGGTGGAGGTGGCGGTGGAGGCGGCGGTTGCGAATGTGTGTCATTGCATGAAACGCGCCGCGCGTACGCTAGTTCGTTCGCCGATCGGCATCGAGCGGCAGAGTCCTTGGCAAATCGGATCTATACGACTTATTGGCTTTGCCAGAGCGAAAGATGGCTCAGGTGGATGGACGTGAAGGGGCCAAGGAAGTGCATTTTGCATGTGGCGAAATTCCTGGATGATTTGCAATTTCAAAGTTGTTCGATGAGTTTCAATTGAGTTATCGATTTTTTTTTTGGAAAAATCAACCCGGAAGTAGATCTCAATAACTGATAAAACTAATGACTTAAGTCACATGCTTTAAAGAGACATTCAGCAGGAACCTAATTTGCTAATAGATATTAATTTAGCATAAGTAATTATGGTAAAATTTGATAATAATTGACAGTTGTCTCATGAGGAGGATAGTTTTTATAAATTTTCAACTTTGAAGTCTCATATTTACCAAATTAATTGATTTAATAAATTATGGAAAAATATTTCTGAAAGAGTGATTTTCTATAAATCATTTTGTAAAAAAAATTATGATTGTATCTTTCTTAGAAGCGGAGATAATAATTAATAAACAATACAAGTTTTTGGATGCAACAAATTCTAAACCCAAAACTATTCCATCTTTAAGTCATTATATCTGAAAAATTATTTGACTTAAGTCTTATAGTTATAGCACATTTCAAAGAGAAACTCATTAGAATATTAAATTCAGAAAAAGGATTAGCTTAACTTAAGTAATGAACTGAAAAAATAATTAATTACAGTGTCATGAGAAGTAAAATTAAAATTGTAAGAGTTGAAAATTATGTTTCAACTTTGAAGTCTCATAACTACCAAATAACTTGACTTAATTAATTGTGCTAATAGTTCATCTAAAAGACTGATTTCCTACAAAACATTTAATAAAAAAAATTATGATTGTAGCATTCCTAAGACTGGAGAAAATAAATAATAAAAAATACAAGTTTTTGATCCTGCAAATTCTAAAAAAAAACAAAACTCTTCCAACTTTAAGTCATTATACCAGAAAAACTACTTGACTTAAGTCATATACTTATAGCACATTTCAAAGAGAAACTCATCATGAATTAATGACCAAAAGAAGATTAGTTTAACTTAAATAGCGAACTCAAAAAAAAAAAATAATAGTGTCACAAAAAATAAAATTAAATTTGTGGATGTTGAAAAGTATGTTTCTACTTTTAAGACCTATAATTTCTAAATTAATAAATTTAGCAAATTGTGGTAAAGTTTACTTAAAAGATTGACTTTTGGTGAATTATTTTCCTAAAAAAATTATAATGGTAACTTTCTTAAAAGTGGAGAAAATAAATAATTAATAATTCGATTTTAATGGGATAAAATTTTAAAAATGATATTCAAACTTTGAGTCTTTATAAGTCAAAAACCAATTGACTTAAGGCACCTACTTAAATCATATTTCAAAGAGTAACTTATCAGGAATGTATATCTTCAAAAAGAAAGAAAAGTTTAACTTAAGTAATTGCCTCAAAAAAAGTTAATGAGAAATTATTCTTTGTGAATGTTGAAAAGTTTTTAATCAACTTTGAAGATTCATATTTAACAAATTAATAGATTTATTAAATTAGGCTACAGTTTACTTAAAAACTTGACTTTCGATGAGTAATTTAGTAAAAAATTTATAACCATAGCTTTCTTAACAGCAGAGAAAATCAATTTTGAAAATTCGAAGATTTAGGGATTGAAATATGAAATTTTAATTTTGCTAAATAAACAAAGATACTAAAAAGATAATTAAAAAATTCCATCTACCAAAAAATATTTTTTCACGGTATTTTAAAGTATCAAAAAAAATTGAAAAATTACTGTTTACATTATTTCAAAGCTATAACTTTCCCGGAAGTTTGCAAATTTCTAAAAACTTTGCAAGTCCCTATCTATCCATCCAATTAGAAGTCAATAACAAATTAAGAATCCGGCAGAAATCAACAAAAGGAAGTCAAAATTGAATGTGATTCATGACATCGGAAGACAGACTTGGAAAATGTCCGATGTCAAGATTTGCGAAATTTGCGTCTTCCGTCTTTCACTTGGCCGCATTGTAGGGTTGCAATCAATATATTGGGGCCCGTCGTGGCCCGTCACACACCACCAGCAGGGCTTCCTCCTTACTTTCCAATCCGATCCGCATCCCCCATGTATCTTGCCGGACGGCGGCGACGTGCCGCCCCCAGCCGGCTACCGGCAATCGACGACGACGGCGGCGGTGGCGGCGGCGTGGCGCACGCTGCGCGAAAATTGGCTTGCAAATAACCTTGCGGCACGCGGAGGCGGCAGCAGCATCGATATCCGATGAAGCGATGCGTCGTCGCCCCTGGCAACCGAGATGTGTGCCGCCGCCACACCATGCTGCTGCGCGTTGCCCGGCAACGGCGTCGCGGCGCCGTCGATACGCGCCCACCGCCACCACCGACGTCGTCGCCGCCGCCACCACCGACGTCGATAGCACGCCGTCGAGGATGTCCCCCTGCTGCCGACGACGATGATGGTGTTGGTGGTGGCGATGGTGGTGGAGGTGGCAAATTGAATGCAACCGGCCCCGAGCGTTGCCGCCGCCGCCTCCACGCGCGCGCTTGCACTCCCCGTGTGCATCCGTTTTGCGCTCGCGTTTTTTCCCGCTCGCGTTGATCGATAGGCCCCATCCGCTTTTTATGCGCGCGTAATTTAATCCCGGGCGGTTTGTGTATGCACTCGATTAATGATTTTTCGCTGTCTTTCGACCCTTGCTAATAATAATTCATAGATTTGCCCGACATGTTGTCATCCAATCATCCTAACATTCAAGAAATGCAATCGTTGAAAATTTGCAAACTTTCCGATGCGACAAATTTCACCCGGCGATATTTTATCGCATGAATATTATTAGCGATATTTCCTAACTAATGGCAATTGTTACGTTGTTGGCGAATTGAATAGCGCATAATAACACATTCATGATAAGAATCATTATCATTATCAATAAGAAGTGATATTGTCACTTGTCAAGATAGCATTGTTTGTTCTACAATAATATCTTCCAACATTTTGTTGTTATCAGTGGAATCATACAATTTTGCTGTCACCATTTACCAATGTACGAAGCTATTTTATGAATTAATTATAAATGTGATAAATTATTTGTTAAAATTCAAAAAATTAATTTGAATTGATGGACTCGACTATAGGCAACCTGATATACACCTAAAACTGATCTAACCTCACTTATTTCTTGTGATTACTACCAAATTATATGCTCTTTAAAAAGGTGTAATACTTATCAAAGTGTATATTTGAAGTCGTTTCTGTAGTAAGTGAATCTAAAACCTTGAAATCTACAACATCAAAACAATTATTGTTTGATACTATCAACAACATACAATGTGAGTACGAAAACTTTGAATGTAATTTCATGTGTTGTTATTTCAAACACAGAATTCACCACATGGAATGCGAAATGTCGCCTCGCCGATTTGCGGCAATGGTTTTCCAATCAGCGGAGGCGGTGGTGGCGGCGGCGCCAGCGGGCAATTCATGGGACCGATGCATTCATACAATAAGCACATTCATCTTGCCCCACACGAACAATCTTATCTCCAGGTAATAATCATCATCACAATGTTACACCTTTGGGCGCAGATGCGCGTTATCTCCCGCACGGAAATAAGAAAACAAGCCACCATCTAACAATCCATCTCATTTGTTGCCGTCGTCGTCTCCGACGCGCCAGACGAACCCGATGGCGCAACTCCAGCACCAGGCCGAGATGTGGCACTACCACGAGAATGCGTCAACGCTGCGACCCCAGGCAGGTTCGTATCCCACCAATGCAAGCCCCAAAACGTACAATTTCTAATACTCAATAATGATTGTAGCCGAGCAATTCATGCTCGCCACGAACCAGCTAGCCAACTATCACCATCAGCCGAGTGCTAGCAGCAACACGACGACGACGTCCACGGCACCAGACTTGGACGCCATCGCCAAGATGAAGACGACATCGGAGGGCTTCGATGAGCCGCACACGAATGAGAATGTCTCGCCAAACGTGGCGATGAGCGAGCCCTCAACGTTCGGCAAAAACAATGAGATGGGGGCGCACGACCAGGAGGACGGCTTCGTCGAGCTGTACCAGGAGGATGTCATCGTGCAGAACCCCTTCGAGAAGGAGGATAACATGAAGAAGGTATGCGAATTGCTTCCCGATTGGCGATGTTGTATGCGTAAAGTTGGATATTGTAGAGCACAGTAAAACAGCTTTCGACGTCGTCTTCGACGGTCACGCAGAAACCTCTGCCGGACTTCAACGAGGCGTTCGGCTCCACGGAACGGGGACGGTTTCAGAGCCGACCTGATCCGCAGCTGCCGCCCAAACACGCCAACCATCTCGACTATTTTCTCATCAATAGCGATTTGAAATTCGACGATTTCCACATTTAATCACATACTCTTCGTTCCACATAATTGCGAGTTACGTACTAGAAGTTCCCACACGAAGAACGCAAGGAGTCGAGCGTTTTATCAATGCAAATATATCAAAACGATTGTTGAGCATGCAAGACAGAATCATTTACAAAGATTTTATCTTTCTACTAACTACCTACAGATAGACAGTAATTAGCTGAACCAAACGATACAGTAATTGTAAATTTGATGACTCCAGGGTCGATGAAGACACACATATAACAAAACATATGCCAAACTAACTTAACTATTTGTAAAATCAAAATATTATCATAGGAATATTCGTAGGCAGAGTAGGAGCGACGTCTCGAAGATGTTTTAACGAAACTTTTTACCGAAACCAAACGTGACCAAGAAGCCAATGTGGACACTGAATCCAACATTCAAAGATGACGGTTTCGATTGTATAAAGATATAGATGTATAAATATTAACGTAATCAAACAACTAACAAAAAAAAAACCAAAACATAAAATAGCAAAAGAAGAAAGAGTTCAAACAAGACTTTGTCAAAATATGTTAATTTGGATTCGTAAAAATAAGTCATTGAAATTGTGCCTTCACTGAGGACTGCATAAAGTAACCAACATTTCGGTAAATTAATTGCACGAAATTAATCATTTGGCTGATCCTTAAAATGCTATGTTCTGGTTTGACACACATCTAATACAGAATTGTATATGATTCTTGGGACCAAACATACAAAACTCACGCGCGGACAAAGAGAACTCAAGAAAACCAAAGTATCATTGTACTTAATAATGCTAAGTAACCAACCAAATATTTTACTTAAAATTAACGATTAGTCTGCGTTTTTTGTGGGCCACCAGATTTCATTTGTTTGCGATGAAATGATCTCAATGTCGGTTTTTGTTGCTCAAGAAAGGAACACAATTCGAACCAGAATTTGCAAATTCTGCAAGCTTGAATTTGAAAATTTGTATCAAAAAAGGGGCCTAGACATAGATTAAACCAAATGATTGTTTTCTGAGGTGCGAAATTGTAAATTGACATGGAGTACATAATGTAAATTAATTAATGCATAGATATATATTCTATGAAGTTAGAGATAACACAGAAAATCTAGCATATTGTACTGTATACAGAACTTACATCGTTGTATGTACGTTGAGGTTGTGCCTTAGTAGATGTCAAAATTTATCAACAAAATTTACCCCCCAAAGCCACGAAAAACAAAAATGTGTGTGGTGTTGCGTTGATTTCGTTTTCGTTGGGTATGAAAAAATGCGCGGAAATAATTTAGAGCTTCCCCCAAACGAATAAACAAATTTATTATTGTTGTGAATTGTAAACCAAAGCGAACAAACAAAGAGAATGCTTCCAAAGCCAAATAAGCAAACAAGCAAATTAGAATTTGATGTTTGAAATATTCTAAATCTTCCGTTAGTCTTCACGTTTAAGGGACCTTGTTGTGTTGCTCATTGTATTTGATTTCTAGTGTGAAATGTCAAACAGAGAGAAATTAGCAAAAAAAAATTATTAATGTGGTCCATTATTTATAACAAAATTCGATAAGTAAATTAAGCATTTAAGACAAACAAGTAATCCCTCTCGTTGATTGCAACAATTCTTCTTCGGATGCGATGAAATCATAGAGCGATGGAAATATTTAATTGTGATCGTAATGAATAATCTAATATTATGAATATATTATTACTGATTATGGAGGATCTAAGTAATCTCTATGGAATAGACAAATTAAATTTTAATGATGACTCTATATGAAAATGAATATAAATGAGAATCTATATGAATAAATATGAAGATACAAAACTAGTGCTTAGGAAGAGAAAACACCAGATTATATTGTACAAATCATATATATTAATGAAAGTTATATGAATATACAAATATATTAATTACTATTATGATTATCTGCTTAGAACGATGATTATTGAATTATATTCTCTGCGAATTTGACGTTGATTGATGAGTTGAAACGAAACACAAGGACGTAAAACAAATTTTATATTGCATTCGACGAATTGTTGATTTCGGGAGGCGAACAATAAGTATTATATATTGAATTCTGAACCAAGCGACGTCTTCTGAAATATTATTTATGAATAAATCTATTCATTGTACTTAGAAATCTACCAATACAGTAATTAAAGAACACCTAAAGCCATCGTTCACTTTGATTCCCAATTGTCACAACATGCAACTATCCTCAGATACAATTCCTAATCAATGTTTTGTTCATAGAAGTATGCAATGGGCGAAGCAACAATGTACGAATGTTCGACGTTGAGCTGCAGTGAGAAATTGCAAGATGATGTGGCCTATCACAAGGAATACATTCGCAAATACGTGGAGACGATGAAATGCGACGCGTTGGAAATTATCATCGAAAACGGAGAGACGAGGAGCGGATTCAGCTATGTTACATTTCCATGCGGACATGCAAATCAGTACAATTACATGGGACCTGTTGATCTCAAAGACCTCTATTTTGCGCATCGATACAACGAAGATTACTCCGAATACCCCGCATGCGTTTCGGACGTCTTGAATTTGGCGAAAGATGCATGCAGACAATCCGCAAATGATACTACTAGCTTCAATTAATAGCAATAATTCGCTAAACGCAATAATTCCATGTGAAATATCGACTACAAGCAGGGAGTAATGTAGTAATAATGAGGGAGTAATGATTTTACTCCCGCCGCGGCTTGACTGATCTAACCTCACTTTTCATCTCCAAAGATACACATATAAATTGCCGATAAACAATTGAAAAATAAACGCTACACATGCTACGAATTGTACATCAAGGCCCCAAAATGCGATTTTTCGACAAAATATGCTAAACTTACTTGATTCGCAGGAGAAAGTTGCAAACACACAGCACACAACCGACCCGAATACATTTCCGCAGTACACTGACCTATATATCATATGCACTCTACATATTGCGTAATGAAGTGGGGGCAATAATTCCATGTGAAATATTGACTACAAGCAGGGAGTAATGACTTTACTCCCGCCGCGGCTTGACTGATCTAACCTCACTTTTCATCTCCAATGATACACATATAAATTGCCGGTAAACAATTGAAAAATAAACGCTACACAAGCTACGAATTGTACATCAATGCGCCAAAATGCGATTTTTCGACAAAATATGCTAAACTTACTTGATTCGCAGGAGAAAGTTGCAAACACACAGCACACGACCGACCCGAATACATTTCCGCAGTACACTGACCCATATGTCATATGCACTCTACATATTGCATAATGTAGTGGGGGTAATTTTTGAATCTTTTTGTTTCAAATTGTTTTTTATGAATTATTTTGAATTGTATATTTTTAAATGTATTTCATTTTCGTAGGTCCATACATACTCCACATAAACGTAGATTTGACATACATACAGACATACAAGAAATTTGCTTAACTACAGTACCGTTTTTTTTTTGGTTTACTCTTATTTCTGTTTTTTGTTGTGTATCATCTATCCATAATAATCTTTGGTTTTATTCCCGTTTGCATTATGTGTTTACCTTGTATCAATCAATTCGTTAATATATCATTCCGTCAATGTCCCCATCCGTTAGAGATTATTCGTTTAATTGCTGCTTGTAATCGAGTTTGTTTTTTGTATATAGAGTTTGTTGTGTGTTCTGTGTGTTCATATCAAAGTGTCTGCATAATATTTCGCATTCAGTACGAGTGCGTGTAATGTGTCGTCCAATTTTCTTGTACGAGTTTGAAACAAATACGTTTACAAAACGCAATCTCCATGCAACGAAATCCTTATTGATTGTTCATCATCATCATCATCATTCATGTGTAATTCCGTCTCTCACATGTGAATTCATGTATATGCATCGTATCGTATCGTCTAGAATAGTCGTAATTACAAATCGAAAATAGTTGTACATGTAAAAGGTATACGGGCGAATTCCACAAACAAATGGAATCAAATTTGGCACTTGAACAATACATATGAGGGAACTAATTACATATGTGTACAATTACAGGAAGTAACAACAGATGAGTACAGGAAGAAGCAGTTAATTGCACAATTAAGTAGTTAGAAATGTTACAAAAGTTTTTGCCTCTGGTTTCTAGTAGTAAAAATTAGGCGTATCCTTCATTATAATAGTGTTCAACCATTTGCTATGTTTCCCATCATTCAACTATAATAATAGTAATAATTCTTGCTTGGTTGTTTTTTTGGTAATCCATATAACAATTAAATTAATTAGAGCTACTCATTTACCATTTAATCATTTGAGCTTTCAATATCTTTGCTTTTCGTTTTTAGTTATGTTGTTTGTTGTGTGATCAATGGAACTGAGTGAACGTTTTCGGTGAAATCATCAAAGAAGTTTTAGTTTCTTGTGCGATCTCAACAGTTTCGCGCGCGCGTTTGCTCACAATTCGCAGATTTTTTTTGATTAGATATCATTCGTCACATGCGTGGATTGATTGGTTGACTCAAATTTGCACATCATGATCCATGTGTGTACGAATATGGTTTCTCATTTTTTTGTGCAAAAATCGATCGTTATATAATAATAATGGGTTGCATCATCTTAATTCGCATTTTGCTTGCTAGCAAATTCTTATGTTAGATAGATAAGGAATTAGTTTTCAAAATTACCTAGAATCGAATTCAGAAATCATCGAGAAATTCAACAATTGTTTTCTTTCGGCAATAATAATATATGTAATAATAATCTGTAGCCTTATCATTTTTCTATTCGAATTTGAAATTCATCTCAATTGTTTTTCTGCTCCAATTTTTGGTTTTTAATTGCATAGTTTCGTGTTTCGTGTTCTTGCATCATCGAATTCTCTTCGTATTATTAGTATTATCATTAGTAATATTTCTTTGTATCATTGTTTAATAATAATATGTATTCCTTTAAAAATACATGTATAATATAACTATTTATTAAACCTACATACGGTTCAACTAGTTTACTAAATTATTTTTTTGCTTTCATTATATATTAATATATTATAATGTTGTTTATTTGTTTTTATTAAATAATGTGACAATGATTTCTAGTCCCCTTGTTCAACTATCTAAATTCATATTAATCGGTGTTTTTTGTGTGTGTTTTGTTGGGTTGCATACGATTTTTCAGATTTATCCAAAATTAAACGAAATCACACATAATTTTGCACTAATAATACTGCCATCTTTTTCGTCTTCATATTGCAAATGATTTTTTTGAGAAAATTTCGAGTTAAATGAAATCTTGAGCATAATTTCCTACTCCTGATTGTTTTTTTTTTCGTTGAGCAGGAATTTTTGCATCCACAAATCAACGTAATACATTTTGATCTCTTTCTGGTGGTTTTCTTGAATGTGCAAATTCGCACAAAATGCACATTCAATCAAACAACACCCATAAATTCTCTATGATAACAAATCTTGATTACGAATTATGTACTGACAATCATCTCTGGAATGTGACCTCATAACAATGCTTAAAATTGTATAATTAATCTTACAAGTCAACTAGATCGATAGAGAATAATCGCATAAATCAAATCGGAAATCGTCAACGCATCTCTCTCATATATTTATATAATATGTAAATATGTAAATTCATCTATTATTTTTTCTCTGTGAGTAATCTTCGTTTTTTTTTGCATTACGATGCTCTTTTTGAGTGTGGTTCGTGTATCTAAAGGGATAAAGTACGGAATGAATTTTGCCTCGCACGTTCTCTCAGCGTTTCATCAACATTTGCTGCTGTTGCACATCCAGCAATTTCTCTTCTATACGGTATAGTATAATATAAGGTGTATATAATTTGCTTTTAGTAATTCCTATATAAATGCACTATGAAATTTCGATGGATCCCAAGAAAATGAACAAACCCTATGATCGATATCGATTCGTCATACGTGTGTATGTAATTATGATTGCATGTTTAATTGATTAAGTTCGACTAATTTCGCTAAGGAGTAGGGTAGCAAGCATGTGTTTTGATTAGTAGATGTAACAATTAATATCTCCATTAATGTCTCCATTCCATTCAATTCGTGTATGTGTGTTGGGATCAATTAATTAATGAACTAATTAAATACAAATGCGATGTTCTCGTGTAAGGGTGTAGTAATGATTGATAGTTCACTCTTCGATTGCGTTTCCAAAACAATCACGATTCGCACACGTTCCCGCCCGATTAATTAATTAATTAGCGCGTAATACATTTGAATAGAATAGAATGATTAGCGTCGAATATTCGTTTGTTTTGTTGCACATTATTAATTTTTTTTTTTTTGGTTTTGGTTTTGTCTCAGCATATACCAATCAGTTTCATGACGTATCACCGCATTTTGCGTCGTATTATTTATAATATATTCATATATATATAGATATATCCCTAAGATGAGTGTATTATGTGTTTGTTGTTCGCGCGGAGCATCATTTAGTTAATTGCAAATGCTTGCCAAACGTGTGTGCTCGTTCCGGATGTCGTTAAATGGCTTTTCTGTTATTAATTAGTACAATATCATATTTCCATAATATATAATCGTAGTATTCTACCAATACGTAATATAAGTTTATACTTGTTTGTTCGTCGTGTTCATTTTCTTCAAACTTGTTTGCTTGTTGTTGTCGTGTTAAATGCTTAAAAATTATGCTAAATCTGAGCGCGTCTGATACTTTTCGCATTGCGCGTCGCTCGAATGGTTGATGGGCGCAAAGAGATCTTCTTGCAGATTGATGCGGATGCGTCTCTCGCCATTTCGTTTCGTACATACACATTTTGGTGGTTTGGTTTTTGGGGTGGACATTTTCAGATGCGTGTGGGTGTGTGTGTGGTCGAAATTGATAGCGATAGCGTTTGGGGGAAAGAAGAAGTAGAAGTAGAAGAAGAAGAAGAAGGGTGTCGCTTGGTTTTTTTGGCAATGGTGGCAGCGCGAGGCCGCGCGCCCGGTTAGGTTGTCGGTTTCGGGACGTGTGCCTTGTTATCATCATCATCATCTACTGTGGATTAAATGAGTTATGTATTTCCAATCCGGTCGTGGTGTCTACGAGAGACTTACGCGACGCGCTCAGCCCAGCACCAGCCGATTCCCGGCCCTTGCGCGGGAGTGTGGTTGAGGATGCCTCTAAACTACTGTCTCTTGGTTTCCACACAGGCGACCCTACAACAATCCATTTAGATTTAGTCAGATTTTGCTGCTCTAGTATCCCTTCTTCATAGATTAGATTAGAGTTTTTGTTTGGTTGCTTTTTGATTCAACAAACAGATTTTTGGGGGGCGATTTGCTGGAATATTCGATGGCATCCCATCAATGGGGATGACCGTTCGAAAATTCCATGCGTCCATAGAGAAATTAGATACAATACATTTTTGTTGGTGGTACAAATCAAGTGAACAACAATTTTGATTTGCACTCATTGCAATTAATCATTAGTACATCTAATTATTCTAGGCATTATAGCTAATATTTCTATGGGTTGATCCAAATTTGAAAATTTAAAATTCAAACGACATTATTTTGTTCATCTTTTAAGAAACAATCAATGAAGAAATGCACTAAACACGCTTCTAGTTGTAAGTAAGCAAGCATATTCTAGAATGTGGTCGTCGATTGGTGATTAAATTTTGAGCAACTAATCACAATCAACGACAAGAGAGAGTAATAAAGATCGATTTCATTCAATTCAGCAAGTTGAATTTGATAAATCGTGGATTTCAAGCAGTAAATTTTTCGGTGCGAATTTCTGAGTGATTTTTGATCAAAATTAATTAGGGTCGTGACATTCTCATTATCATGGAATTGTGTAGAATTCCAATAGACACATTGAAAGCAGCAAAACAATACCAAAAAGAAATCACAAGCACAATGTGAGCCCAATGTTGGCTATTTGTTGTGCTGTTGATTTTCAACATAAAGAACCAAACAAAAACAAATTATCAAGCGAGACAAGCAAAAAGCGCAGCATGGATTGTGGTAGGGGCGGTCGGAAAGGGAGTGCTACTCGTAAACATAACGATAAGAACAATTTGGGGTGCATTCACTAGATTTAAGAGATTATAAAGAGACACATACAAGAGAATCAACTTTCTAACGAATCAAAAGTTAATTCTCTCGATGAATGCGAGATGATTTGGTGTCGGTTTTGCTGAGCAAGAACGGTAACAAACGGCGGGCGAATTGAAGAAGAGTAAGCGTGTTATCCGCGTGATGATTGAAAGGGTGATTGCTGATGATTGTGTTCAATTAGTAGTATTTTAAATTCGAAATTACCGTGCTCTGACATATAACACTCAATACGTATTTCGTGTATAGGGTTTTAACAACATTACGTCCTCTCATTAACAACTTCGTTACGAATTGATACAAATCGAGTTGATTTGCTCAGCTAAACGTGACGTCCTGCACGTTTGTCCCTCGTGAGCGTTTCAACCCCCGCATCGTTGCGATTTTAATTGTCCAGATAATTAGTTATCGATTAATGAATGCGTTTGTCGTTCAGCAGACGATTTCGTCACATTTGCACTTCACAATGCGATCGTTGCGCGCACGACTCTGCGTCTCTGAGAAGCTGCCGCTGCGCGTGATCGTGTGCTATCCCTTGTCGGTCTTCGCCGAGAGGTAGCACTCCACGCACGTGGGGTTCTCGATGCTGAGCGACCTCGAGGGCTTCTTCAGCGACGACTTGATCGCCGGCGCTTTGACGACGGTGGCGTACTCGCTCTTTTTGGGGCTGCGCTCGTCGGACGAGGAGGGTTGTTTGCGCACGATGCGTGGGCTTTCGGAGCGCTTGCCGCCCGCTTTGGGGCTGTGGTCGGCGGCGCGGCGCGCCTTATTCGGGCTCGATTTGCGCGACTGATTCGGACTGGTTTTTCGCGACTGGTTCGGACTCGTCTTTCGCGATTGCCCGGGCGACGAGTCCTTGCGCGCCAGTTTGTTGGGCGAACGATTCGGCGATTTTCGACGTGTCGTTGTTGTTGTAGATGTTGTTGTTGTTGATGTTGTAATAGTTATTGGAGACGTGCTTGATGTGTCATGCACTTCGGCTTTAACGGTTTGGACATTTTGCTTACCTAGTTCCTCCATCTGGATCGGATGGTAGTTCTCCGGCTGGTGGGACGACTGAATCAGGCGCGCCTGGCTTCCGGTGCTTCCGGCCGACAACGTCGATGTCGTGCTGCAATTGCGCGTCGATGTTAGCGTGCTGCTTTGCGTGATTATTCGGAGGTACGCACCTTAATGTTAAATGATTGGGGGTTTTACCGAGGCCTGACTTCTTCCCGGTTGCCGTTTGCAAGTCCTCTTCGCCCTCGGATTTCATGGCTTCGCCTAAAACGTGCAGCAATTTACCGATCGGATGAAGCGGGTGCGTGGGGATGATGAGATTTATACGGAATCACACGCGAAACGTCAGGGTATGAATACGAATCGTCTCGTTTTGGGAATTGTGGACGCTTTTGGTGGGGTGGTAATATACCTGAGGCATCGCCTAACGTCTTGCTTCGCGATCGGAATGTGCTCGTCGTCGTCGTCGCATCGTCGCCATCTTGGCTATTATCATAGTCGATATTTCCGGCCGAGTGTCGCTGCGACGATTTCGAGCGTTTCGTTTTGCCCAGCGTGTGCGACCCTTGGACGATTACCGTCTTCGTCGTGGGTCGCTCCAATGTTTGGCTGTTCATCGCCAGCGAGTCTTTATGGCCAGTGACGAGCAGAATGCCAGGTCCTGTTCCAGGTTTTGTTG
The DNA here is from genome assembly GCA_030264555.1 of Aleochara sp. GC000083. Taxonomy (NCBI): domain Eukaryota; kingdom Metazoa; phylum Arthropoda; class Insecta; order Coleoptera; family Staphylinidae; genus Aleochara; species Aleochara sp. GC000083. Next base: position 22,391 of record JARJDZ010006115.1, read on the forward strand.
CTGGTATCGACATATTGCGCACGGACTCTCGGATGATCTGTCTTATCGTCTTCAAGAAGGCGTTCCTAAAGTCCGCCGTGCTGCAAAATATACAAGCGTCATCACAACAAAACAACTGAGGGAAAACCCATCAAGAAACAAAGAAAAAATACCTGTTCGAAAGTACATAGACTTTTTCCGATCGCCGCTGCAATTGACTTCTGAGATGGATCAACTCCCACAAGAAATGCGAGTCCATGTCCTTGGCGGATGACGCACGCACTTGCACTTCCGTCACCGGAATCAATACTTGATACCTAATTATTTCAACTTCTGAGGCACTTCCTTTACTTGCAACACCCTACACAGAAATACAGAAATAATGATGGTTCGCACAAAGAATGGAAATGATGATTTTGGCGTGATTTCATTGGTTGGAGGAAATGGAGCTATTCACTTACCATCAACTTCTTTTTCTGTCGGAGGCGCTCCTTGCATAAGAACACAACCGCCGATTTGAATACAAAGCACATGGCGTGCAGTTCGAGCCCCTTTTTGATTTTGCCCAAGAAGTCGGAGATGTTGAGCCACTCGACGCCGCCGTAGTACAAAAGGTCGCCGGGACTCAGGTCGATAGGCTGCTTGCAAGATTTCTGATGCTGCCGAAATAGATGATCAAAAATAGCACCATATTCTTCGTGAATTCTCTGCATTTCGTTTATGTGTTCGGCAACTTTTTCCATGCCCTTTAGGGCTTCTGCAATCAGACACACAAAGAGGTGGGACAATGCGGGTCAATTTTCGGGCACTCACAGGCGAAAGAAGGAGGAAGTGCTTTTTCAAGTCACTCGCCCCAACATGGAAAATCCTTCCGGTTGATGAGTGCATGATAAAACCATGATTGACCATGCATTCATCAGGGAAATTCATCGGTGAAAAGTCACTTACCAACTAAATGTTGATGTTCATCACAATTAGAATCAGTCAAATTACGTAATTGTTGTAATAGGAGAGGATACTTGAGTATTCTTTGTATTGGCTTAATTAGGTACGATTCGAGGGTCGACGAGTGTTGCTGCTTGGGGTTGCGCGCCGACAGAAACTCCTGGAGCGCCTGATTGCCTTCATCTGCAAGACACCAAATCGTATTTTAATCATCCAGCCAGCCGCATCTCGACAGCGTTTTTCCCTCTTTCTTCATCGAACGCGTTGTCATTGCGCAATCCGAACATAGAAGAAGAAGAAGAAAAAAACTACTGGAAAGGACTTACTCGGATGAAGAACTTTCTGCGCCTTGCTGTGACTCGCGCAGAACGAGCTGTACAACTTGAAATGGTTGACGTAGTAGAGGAATGCGCTCCCAATCGAAAACAACACGTTCTGGAAATCAATCGGATGAGATCAGAAGAAAGAAGGGAGAAAATTGAGTGGTGAACCATCGAAAGCAGCGAGGCAAACGATAAGCTCAGGATGCTCACCTTAAATTGGTTGGGATAATCGAATTTGTGGAAGTCGGGTTCCAGATCGAGCGCCTCTTCAAGATTCTGCAGGAACTGTCGCTGAAAGGCGACGATCTCCTGGATGTTTCCAAACAGCGCGTTGATTTCGGCGTTTGAAAGGAACGTCTCCTTCTTCAATGGTTCCAGGTAGTTCTCCAAAAGGTTGTTGAGATGCTGGCCACCGAAAATTAAAGGTTGTTAATTACTTGATAGAGGATTTTTTTTGTAAAAAATGTACCTTAACGTATGCTCGCTCGGTGTCAACGAGTTCCATGATGACTTTACGCAGTTTTTCAGTATCACTTAGTTGTCGCATACCTCCACCTGTGACGACACCTCCTCCAGGTTGTGATTGCGACGCGTTGCTGACGAGACTTCCGGTCGGACTGGACTTGCGCGTCTCAACAGGTGACCGACAGAAGCCGGTGACTTGTTCGGCCGTCTTGAGCAAATTTTCAATCTCGAACGAATTCGTGCGTGATGTCACCTTCATGCTCGCATCGCCCGTCGCCGAAAGCGTGTTCTCACTCTCGAATCGATCTTTACCTACGACAAATCAACCGTGAGCAAGGTGTTCGCTGGAGGCGGCCACGAAAATGGTATCCGAAGACCGGAAGGTATCAGGATCGGGGGTGATTGGATAGATTGAATCAAAGAGCGTACCGGGCGCGGGGACGATCAGCCCGGAAATCATCTCCTCGCTGATCGCCGGCGGCTCCGATGGCGGCGGCGGGCACACCAGGCTGTCGATGATGTCGTCGGTGGCGCGCAAGATGGACGCCACTTCCGGCGGTTCGGTGCGCGACGAGCGCATCATCATGCACAGCGCCAGCTCCTCCTGCAGGACGCTCTCCAGGTACATCATGTCCAGGTCGGAGACGATCGCCCCGTTGATCACCATGATTTCGTCGCCTTTGATGATACCTGCATACAAAATAAATCATAAGTTTCAATCACAATATGTTATAGGATCTTAGAATGAGTTATGACTTCCAGTCCTTCAGAGATATTCATACTTTTGGATGGTTGGGAAAAAAAGAAGGGACCTGGGGTGAATTCGATTTGAAAAAGCGAAAATGGTGAATTCTTTTCGATGATGCAGGAATTTCTTTTGGAGGGGGGATTCCCAAAGGATCAAAGGACTTCATCTGAAGGATACTTGTATCTTGCTGGATGACTTCAAGTTCTCACCGTTGGGATTCATAACTTAAATAAAGTAGTGTCATAAAAAATCTGGGGAAATTCAGGATTTTCCTCAATTCAACACTTTTTCCAATAACAAATATACTTCTTGCGAAGGATAAATACAAATCCGAAAATTGCAATCCGTTATTGCATCCATTCTTATTTGATAATAACAAATAAAACCATGCAAAATTATGATTTATGATAAAAACGGAATATGTGTAATTTAATCCTCTTTTGCAGCACCTGGAGCAAAACTGTCGGACGGGGATATTAAGCTGGATTATATTAAAGCCGAAGCTCGAGGATTCATGGAAGATTCCTCCTCTGAGTTGTTCGCTTCTTGTCGACATTGTTGCAACACGCTGATGTTGTTATATTACATGCATTATGGCGCAATCAGCGACAAGATGGAGAGGTGCTCCGGACGAAATGGTGGATGCTCCTGCTGGAAGAACAGGAAGCAAAATGGCGTGCAAAAGGATGGGAGCAAGGATGCAGCATTCCTGACGGAGTGGGAAAGAAGAGGAGGGAATAATCCGAAGTTTAAATATCGTAAATATTGAATGCAGACGCATCGTTTATGTTCCCGTTACGAACGATTGCTTCAATAATGTTCAGATTTCCTACGAACAATTCCGGAGATTATTGACTATTAATGAAATTTACTGCGAATTTTCCGGGAAGTTTGTTGTGCGAGTTATTAGTTTTTTTTATGAGGATATTTTTGGTGTTTTTGTTTGGAATCAGATTTCCTTTGTTTCAGTAATATTTCTGAATTGTGTTTATGTTCTAGAATTTTCAGAGTTGAAAAATATGATTTTTTTTTAAATAGCAACTTGGAAAATTCAACTCAAAAATATTTAAGGATAAAATCTTTTTTGCAAGTTATTTCTGGCGTTGAAAATAATTAGAAAACTGAAAATCAAAAACTAAATTTCTTGTAATTAAAAAACAATTATTAAAACTATTTAATTAACTTCTGAAATTACTGGTATTTCAATTTCAATGCACTTAAAAATTCGAATAAATTTATCCTCCATTATGAACTAAAAATAAATTTGCTATTGTTAAAGCAATTATTTTTAATTAACACTCAAAAATTAATATAATACCAATTAAATGCTATCAAAAATGTTCCCATTAAACCAGACTTTTCAATCAGAATTTCCGCTTTCATCTACGATCCTTTCGTTAAATATTAAATTATTCAACTTCGTGAAAATTGAAAAAAACGCAGCAAAATATTGACATTGATGTTTTTTGTTAACGTTAAAAGCGGGAACAATGCGGGGGAAAATAATCAAGTATGCAACATTGAGTGCTTTTTCCGGATGGGACTTAATTTCGTTTGTTATCGGTTGATACGTTATTTATTACACGAGTCGAATTAAATGCGTTGCTTTTATTTTCGGAATTGATATTACGATTGAATGCAAATGCAATAACCCGCTTTTGTACACATCCAGCAAAAACGTTCGGTGTTGTGTTTGTTTCACAGCAAATTCGCGAATATAAACTGAACGATGACGACGATTCGTTGCATTGCCAATGAAAATGCGAATTCAACATAGGGAAATACTTTGGTATAAATTGCGAATGTGCGCAAATTTCAATTAATACTTTTCATGGATATACAAACTGTTCCAGATCTTATATTTGCGAAATTTATAAAAATTTTAGTATTTTAGTATTAGTATATTAATTATGTATGAAAATTAAGTTTTTTTCAAAAAAATTAAATGAGTTTTACTACAAATTCCATTTTTCTAGATATCAAGATAAATATTTCCTTAAAATAAAAAACTACTTTTTTCTGGAAACAATTTCAAAAACAGTTAAACAGATTTGAAAAATTTCAGTACAAAAAAATAAGAGTCATTAAAATCCGACGCAAATTTCCTTATCAAATTGCAATTTTTTTTTAGAAAAAAATTTTTGCTTCTAGTTTTAAAAATAAAACTTAATATTTCTCAAAACTTCATTACAAAAACTTTCCCTTGGAATAAAAAAAACTTTTTTCTGGAAACTATTTTAAAAACACCAAAAAAGTATTTGGAAAATTTCAGTTCAGAAATTTAACAAAAGCAAAGCTATAAATCAAATTTCCTTATGCATTTTTCGATAGCAAATGAATTCTAATTAATGAGGATCAATTAAATTTGGAACAATCTGTATATCACATACTTCGAACATTGTAATCGCAGCCGTAATCAAATAATAATACTCGGGTCGATGGCTCATTCGCATATTTGAGCGTCAGTTGTTTGTAATTACTGCACATGTTCGCGAACATCACTTTTTATTTGCAGCCAAATTACGCATCCAAATGAATTGCTTCATAGATCTCTCTACGCGGGCGAATTTCCGGCTTTGTCCCGCAACGGGAAAAATAATGACATTAATGCATGAAATGAGGGCCAGTACCTCTCGCTGGGAAAATAGATGATGATACAGCCAAGAAGATCATTTGCGTTTTAGTTTTACTTTCGCGAATTTGCATTTGTATGGCGCGGAGATAATGAATAATAGCGAGACGAACGCGGGTGGCGGGAAATGGAATGGCGAGTTTTCTGCGTTTTCGTCATTTTAGGGCCGACTTTTGTGCGCCTTTTCCGCATTGTGATTTTAATTTCGTGCGTTGGTACCATGAACGAACGCATCATTTTCGTATTTTGGCGTATATGGTGAATTGTAAAAGTTCTTCAATGGGGATGGAAACAAGAGTGGAAAAATTTGAACATTCGCGTTCGATGTATAGAATCCATGAAAATTTGTACGATGGATGGAAATTTGCTGGCGGATTTTCTATTGTTGGATTTTCCGAATTTTTCAAACAGTTTTTGCTAGGCTGGCACAACGATTTTTAGTGTTATTTCGCGAATTAAGGGCCAACTTTTGCACTGAATCGTTAACCATTTGGAAAATTGATTGATTCTTCAATTTTCAAATTTTGCGAAAATGTTTTTGTCTCCTATTAAGGCCTAAATAGCATAGAAAGATAGTATTTTTACGAGGAACTCAAAAAAAATTTTTTTGACCTCCTAACTCCACCAGAACAAAAGTTATAGCCATTTGAAGTTTTTTGCAGAAAAGCACAGGGGGGAGTCTTTGCACTTTTTGCGAAAATATTTTTTGTCTCAGATTAAGGTCTAAATGACCCAGAAAGATAGTATTTTTTACGAGGAACTCAAAAAATTTTTTTTTGACNTGACCTTCTAACTCCACCAGAACAAAAGTTATAGCCATTTGAAGTTTTTTGCAAAAAAGCACAGGGGGGAGTCTTTGCACTTTTTGCGAAAATATTTTTTGTCTCAGATTAAGGTCTAGATGGCCCAGAAAGATAGTGTTTTTTACGAGGAACTCAAAAAAAATTTTTTTGACCTTCTAACTCCACCAGAACAAAAGTTATAGCCATTTGAAGTTTTTTGCAAAAAAACACAGGGGGGAGTCTTTGCACTTTTTGCGAAAATATTTTTTGTCTCAGATTAAGGTCTAAATGGCCCAGAAAGATAGTATTTTTTACGAGGAACTCAAAAAAAATTTTTTTGACCTCCTAACTCCACCAGAACAAAAGTTATAGCAATTTGAAGTTTTTTGCAAAAAAGCACATTTCGCAAAATGTTATCACCACATCAAATCTAGAATGGCCAAAAAATGATCCAGATAGCATCCCATAACACGATTAAAACCCGGAAATAATAAGCACTAGCAAATGCGCGAAACGGATACGCAAACAAACACTTGAAGTGAATGCTTCGCGAAATGGCGAAATACAGAGAGACATGGAAGGCACTCACCGTTCTGCATGGCGACGCTCTTATCTTCGACGCGGCTCACATAACAGCAGAGTTCGTCCTGTCGATCAGCGTTCTCGACCAATTCCGCTTCGACGCTGAAGCCCCACATCTGCTCCAGCGTGCTGCGCGACAACTCCACTTGGTACAGAATTTTGGCACAGACTTCGACGACCTCGTGTGTGTGTAACTGCAAATGACAACAAGCAGGCGTTCGTGACAAAGTAAACGCAACGCTGGCAACAACAACAACAACAACGCAGTAGGAGTTTTAATAGCAACTACTGTATTATATTTCGCGTTCTCATTAGGAAAACTCCGCTCGACTAGAATGTACGTGATGATGACGTCGCTTCAAGTTTGCGCTTGTAATTTTCATGTTTTGCACACTCGACTACTGTTGCGAAACTATGTATGAGTCGAGCAAATATGGCGCAAGGCGGAACTGGTTTCATGGTTTTAGTTGGTTTTAGTTGTATGTGACTATGGGGTATCAAAAATTTTGATTGTCTTGGATTCTGAACTTCTGAAAGTTGTTGAAGGAAGGTTCAAAGTAGGGCAAGCTAGTACCAATAATGAGGTTCTATCTAGAATTCTATAAAACTCTATCGAAAGTTTCTGAAATATTTAAGAAGCTTGTGATGTAAGTATTTTAAATCTAGAAGTTTCTAGAAGCTTCTGGAACATTCTAGAAATATGGCTGACTTCAAAATCTAAGAAAGGAAAATGTTGTACATACATAAGTTGCTATCAAATCACTACGATGTGGCACAAAGTAATTATGGTCTTCCATGTCTCTCCTCTTTTTGACACGTATGAAGTGCTCGGTGGAGTTCAGATTCTTCCTCGAGCACGCATTTGCAAGGAACTCCTCGACGGACATCGCCTCACGAACGTAGACTGTTGCTGTCGCATTGTCGGGTAAGGATACCTTCACAGTGTTCTCGGACTCTTCCCGGGAATTCATCTGGAACATATCCCCAGATAGTCACAACCCAAGCCTTACATCATTGATCTAAAAAGAAGAAGTAGAAGAAGAAGAAAAAGAAGGAAAGGTTCTAGAAGGTGTTTTTTTGAAGATGATCTTCTGAAAGATGATCTTCTTGAAGGAAACCTTCTAAAAGGTGTTCTTTTTGAAGGAGTTTTTCTGAAAGATGATCTCCTCGAAGAAATCCTTCTGGAAGGTGTTGTTCTTGAAGGAGTCCTTCTAGAATCTGATTTTCTTGAAGGAATCCTTCTGGAAGGTGTTGATCTTCAAAGTGATCTTCTTCAAGGTGTATCTCTGGGAGATATCCTCCTTGAAGATATCCTTCTAGAAGATATCCTTCTTGAAGATATCCTTCTTCAAGGTGTTCTTCCTCTAGATCTTCTTTCCAAAGATCTTTCTCTTGAAGAGGACCTTTCTGAAAGTCTTCTCTGGGGAGGAGTATAACATACCTGCATTGACCTTCGACTGGAACCACTATTCGACCTGGAGAGCATCGGAGGTCTGCGTTTGGTAGCCCCACGACCCGCGAGCAGATTGTTGAGCAGCGAAGGACTTCGGGCGCATATGAACGCGTGGAAGGACGAAACAGTGAACACTCCCAGCTTATTGAGGGTGATTTTCGTTGCTCTCGACACGTGTGTGAGTAGGGACTGCAACAGAGGACACAAAAATTTCAATATGGCTGCCACGACATCTCATTGCCTCTGCTTCCAGTGCTTAGGGACAACTTGCCACACAATCACATCGCCCCCCATAGATGTCTCTATCGATTATGACCCGAGGCAGCTTCTTGGCGCTCGGTTCCAGAGGAGGCGAATTTTTGAATTCCACTTCCGTTTGACCTATTTGCCTACACGCAACACGACCATTCTTCACAACGAAGTACGTCCATGAATGTGACTTGTATCCCGGACCACTTTGCTAGTTTTCAATACACTTCTGAAGACCTGCACCCTCCAAGGAGTTATTTTCGTGGAGCAATCATTTATCCGAATGTGTACGAACCAGGGGAGGAATTAAAATGGATGGAAGTCGGTTTCTATCGGCTTTTCATCGTGTAGTCAATTTCGTATATTGGATGTGTGTACCTATGGTGGAATTCTTTGGCTCTCCGTGGAATTGAAAAGGTGATAAGAAACGTGCGGGAGTTGAGGGGCGTCATTTATCAAACGATTTGGCAGAATGGGACGAAAAGGGGGTGTTTGAAGATGGGCAATTTTTATACTATCAGTTTTCTTTGGTGACAACCCCAGAAAGATGAAAAGAAGAGGCAGGGGAGGTTTGGTTCCTTCTAGAACAAATATTCGGGGTTCTTCTAGAAGGACTAATTGCAACTTGGGTCGACAATGTCAAAGTGAAAGAGGCACTTGATTAAGCATCACCAACATGGGCTTTGGATGCAATTGCATGTTGTAGGACATGTAATGTTGGAGGGCTGCGTCGGGGGCGGCTTAATATCGACTGAGCGTCGCATTGATCCGTTTCAACTTTGATTGCTCGAGGACTTTGTCTGTCGATCAGAGGGCTTCCGGTTTTTATCCGAACGTCTCTGGTCTGGTGTCATCCTTCGGGTCGTCCCGTTTGTTACGTAATGTCTGATCTAATGCATCATTCTTTCCGAAAGACATATCTAATGAGATAATTGAATTCTGGGTTTCTAAATTGGTCCTAGATATCCCAATTTTGTTAACCTACAAATTTGACTTTCTTAGAAACCCCCTGTGAAAATAAATGATTGAAACATATCCCAAATCAGACAAATGAGGTTATGTATCCTCTAGTAATCCCCTTCCCTTCATCCCTTCATCCCTTCATCCCATCATTCCTGTTATATCTGTGGTACACCATTGTGCACGTGTTCGGGACGGATCAATTTGACCGAGCAGCTGTTTCTGATTTCTGATTACAGAATGTGTTGTACCGCTACTACACGCAACCTCTATCCTCCTCTCCTCTCCTCTACTATCCCGAAATCATCCCATCCCTTAAACGCACAACCACACACTTCAAGCCTTCGACACCCGCCACTGAGGGCGGCGTTGTCATCGTCATCATCGTGTGGAATGCACCACATTGCTCGAATATCATCTCTATCTATACATCTATATCAATCAGCTGTATCCCTCTTAATGGCAGGTACTTCGGCCTGACATCCTTTGTTCAGTGCTATCCTTTGTCCCAAAACCAGAGAGACAGAGAGAGAAAGTGTGAGGGAGAATACGAGGGATACTCTTGATTGATGCTATCTCAATAATTGGCATAATTATTTCATATTGTCGAATGCCCGTGTGCAAATACCCGCTATGCCTTTATCGAATTAACAACAATAATACTAATATTGGAGGGGGCGATGTTCTAGTATGTTCTAGAATGTTCTAGAATGTTCTAGAAGGTTCAAGAATGTTGTAGATGCTTCTAGAAACTTGTAGGGCGTATTAGAAGAATCTACTCTAGGATATTTTAGAAGAATCTGGAATATCATGAGTTCGTAGATGGTCTTGAAAAATACAAAAATACTTCTAAAATAGCTTCTGAAACCTACTAGAGATATCTAGAATTTTCTATAAGCTCTTGTAACACTCTGGAAACTTCTATAACATTCTAGAAGCTTGTAAAATACTGGAAAGATATTCAATGTATCCTAGAAAAGTTTAGAACCTTCTAGAAGTATCCAAAACACACAATAGAGAGTTTATTTCTAGAACATTCTAGAACCATCTACAATATAACACTCTGAAGGACTCTAGTACATTCTAGAAGCTTCCAAAACATTCCAGATGCTTCTAAAACACTCTAGAAGCTTCTAAAACATCCCAGAAGCTTCTGAAGATAAAACACATTAGAGGATTCTAACTCCAGAACATTCCAGAAGCTTCCAAAACATGCCAGATGATCCTAAAACCTTCTAGAACTTTCTAAAATTCTCTGGAACTTTCTAAAACTTTCTACAACCTTCTAAGGCAAAACCTTCTATACATACTAAGGGGATTTTTGCTAAATCATTCCAGAGACTTCCAGAAGAGTCCTAAAACATCCTTACAAGTTCCAGAACATTCTAGAAGCTTCCAAAACACATCAGAAGGTTCTAAAAACTTCTATAACTTTCTAAAATCCTCTGGATCCTTCTAAAACCCTCTAGAACCTTTCAAAACACCCTAGAACCTCCTATATACTAAATGGTTCTTCACAAAATCATTCCAGAAACTTCCAGAAGAATCCTAAAACATCCAAACAAGTTCTAGAACATTCTAGAAGCTTTCAGAACTTTCTAGAAGCTTCTAAACTATCAAAAAACCTTACAAGACCCTACTCCAGAAAAAACCAGAAGCCCCTACACCATTCTAAAAACTTCTAGAACATTCTAGAAGCTACTATAACATTCTGGTCCACTCTAGATGAGTCTGGAATGTTCCAAAAGAACACAAGCCCACTCAGGAAGTACCCCACCCTGTCTGAAGAGTATCAACAAGCGCTGGAAGAGTTACTCTTTGTCTTGTCTGTGTCGCGCCGGTTTAAAAAATAGATAGCCCCACAAAATTGATTGCAGAAGGATACGAACCTTGGGATTGGGTAATTCGCCACTTTGTAGGCTGGCCATGTAGCATCTGAGACGGAATTGTTCGCAGTGCAGCCGCTCCAGGTTCTCTTCCCATTGTATCACTTGCCCGCCGAGCTGCTGACGGGTGTCGGAGTCGGCGACGACCGATTGCTGCATCTCGGCCATGTGCTTCAGCTTGTAGTCCTGCAACACAACGAAGCAGTCGACAACAATTGAGCATCCTGTCTGCCAGAAAGTACTAGTAGCAAAGGCGGCGAATTTATAGGGACGCGCTACGAGGATGCGGATGTATGCGCTCATTCGGGATGCATCCCAGTCAGTGGTGTGGAGTGGGCGAGGAGTGGGTGAACGAGTACAATTGTGAATTTCAAATATTTTCTCGAATAAAAAGCATTAAGCACTGTCATCCAATGGCGTTAAGACATCCGGTGCGCGCTATTGTGTGCTCGAGGTTCGGGGTTTTGGACCAAGCTCGTTCTGTCACTATCCATCCTCCAGGATAATGTGTGTGTAGGTGTGGGTGTGTGGGTGAACAGTTTGGGTGTGTGTATCTTGTATCTAGTGCACCACACCCTTGTTAGCACAGTTATATACATCGAACTAAACTGGCCCAAAATGGGGCAACGAAACGAAACACGAAATGGTATCGTGGGCCGGTGTTTGTTCGGCCTTCCTCTGGCGAACCGGAAATGTGACGTAATCCCGTGTCTCTAATTAATTATAACAGGAATTAATTTGTTTGTGTGTCCATGTTTGTACTTTTCAGTTCAGGGTCCTTGAACGTCCCCGAAATGTCTTGTTCAAGGTGATGTTCTAGAATTTTCTACTACTTTCTCAATGAATATCGACCAAATTTTGTCTTCAAAGCTGGAGGCTTGATGGAACCAAAAATGGATACTACTAATTTCTGGGATTTCATGATCAGGATAATACCATGCAAATTTTTACTAATATGTAGTAAAAAGAGGACGACCTGGATTCAGATTGCTGATGGCAAAAGTTCGAAACGTTTGGTTGGTGATTTTTCTGCGGCATCAGAAATAATTTGTAAACTTTTTAGCAAACGCTTAATCCAGAAGCGCAGAATTGAAAATTCCTTTGTCCTCCCGGTTCCAGCCCATAATAGGTGCATGAGGGCAATGTAGTGGTGCGTGCTCTTCTGCGTGTATAGTTCGGTCGGTTTGGCATTCGACATCTCCTCCACCCACCCACCCCTCAGGACCATCCGAACATTTCCTTTCCATCCCTTGCAGATAGATAGTTGGAATTGTTCCAAATGGTCGCAAAAAGTGGGACGAGCGCCGCACACGCGACTTCGAAGATTTATGAACATGCCAACCCAACCAGCAGCCGAATTTCGAGGCGAAATAATAAAATCGAGAGCGAAATAATTTTTTTTTTCTGAAGTCGTACCCCCACCATAATTCAATTTTTAACCGATAACACGCGCATCTTCGTATGATTTCAAATGGTTGACTTCCGGAATGACGGGGGAAAACCTCATGAAGAAACCCCGAGGAGGAAAAACCCATGAAGAAACCCCAAAGAGGAAAACCCCAAAGAGGAAAACCCCAAAGAGGAAAACTCCAAAGAGGAAAACTCATGATGGAAAAACCCATAGAGGAAAAACTAAATGGGAAGAAACTTACCGTTTCGATGGCCTTCTCCAACCGGAAGATTTCCTCCTGGAGCAGATGCAATGTGCCCGTTTTTCCGCGATGACGTGCGAACGCTGCTGCGCACGCGCTGTGTATACTGTTCACCCAATTTTCCAGCTCCACCTGCAACAACAAAATGCGGGGGGTGGTGAAATCGCATCATTTGCAACAAATTAATGTTTCAGCACGCAAAAATTGCGCACAATAGAAGAGTGGAATAGGGGGGGGTGCATTTTTTGCAACCGGTACTCGATTTATTATGTGCATAATTTCTATGCGAAAATCGCGCGAATATCATAAATAAATTTTAATTCGGAGTGACGACTCGGATTGGAGTGGACGTTCCACGTCAAGATTCCTGGAGTATTGTGTGCTTAAGAAGGAGGAGGAGAAGGGGAAGGGAAGGGAAAATCCGGGATGCGTGGGGAAGACGTAATGAAAGAAAATGAGATTATGAGTAAGAAAAATGAAGGAGGCTGGAAAAAAATCCTGTTGGAGAGATGGGAGATAAGATTTTTGTACCGAACCGGAAAATTAAAAATATTCATGTTGTTGCATTGAATTCATTTGTCTAAAGAGATAATTCATACTGAAATTTTCAAATTAATTTTAGAAGAAATGAATGTTAATTTTGATAACCAAATATTTACAGATTGTTTCAATTATTTCAGTATTAAGAAAAGCTGAAGAGCTTTGGAAAATTCGTAAGGATAATTTTATTATAGAATTTAATGCCTAAATTTATCCTGCAATTAAATTTCCAAAAAAATTTTAGTAGTTACGTTTTTCATGAGATTTTTGACCAAATTTTTAAAATAATAAATTCGATAGTTTTTGAGTACTTTGACTTAAAATTTCGAGTATTTTCAAACACCCTTCGTATTTTAAGATTTTTGACAGTACATAAATCAATATGTATATTTGGTTGCTGATTATTAATTGTCTCATCATTAATATGCAAACTTGCATTTGTTGTTCGTTGTATGTGCACCCAGGATGTTTAAGCACTTCCTGACCGGAAGTTGGTTGATTTGATGGCGATATATGACAGCTTTTGTAACCGCCCCCAGTAACGAGGAACCTTATGGTTTCGCTGATAACTAGAACCCATCCAGCCGGTGTTGTCATTCGAGCAGTGTGCGCTTTTCCATAAAATAAATCCGCACTGATGCTGCTGATGGACGTAATTTATGTCGGGTCAAGCCCGTAATGAATATGGAAATTAATACGCGGGAGTTTGTAACCGGAAGTTTTGCTGCCCCCGTCGTTGAAAAGGTGAATAAGCAGGTGATAGGGTTTGATAACGGTTCGCATAAAGAATCCACTCAACATTTTGTTGCGGTATTGTATGGAATTTCGCGCGTGAATAACCTTTCCGGAAATGGAGATGTTTTGAGGTGCAATGAATGCGAGATATGTTTATTTATAGAGTGGGAAAATATTAAATTTCTGTTCGTTTGGATAAGGTATCAGTTTTGGGGTGGGAATCGTTTCAGATTCAATGATTTGTAAAATATTCGAGAGATTCGAGTTTGATTATAACAGTAGATTATCCTTTAATTCTGGGCGGAAGTGGAATTTGTTGAATTTCTATTTCAGGATTTGATCAATCTAGAATTGAATTAATCTAGAATCAATTTACTACTGATAGATCTCCAACTTCTGGAATATTCTATAGAAGGGTCATCAACATTCTAGAACTCTTTAAAACATTCTAGAAGCTTCTAAAACAATAGGAAGAATTTTAGAACATTCTAGACAATTTTAAGAGCCTCGATTATATTTAAAATACTTCTAAGAGACATTGAAAAATTCTAATCTAGAATATTCTAGAAGCTTCTAAAATTCTCAAGATGTTTATAAGTATTCTAAAACCTTACAAAAACACTAGGGGTTTTCTAGATCATTCTAGAGACATTTAAAATATTCTAGAATTCTCTGAAATATTCTAAAAAATCCTAGAACATTCTACAGCATTCTATAAGCTTCTAGAACATTCTGGATTATCCTAGAAGGATACAGAATATTCTAAATTCTGGACTAAAGTGTAATTTGCTTGTTTCAAAGGATCCAATTAAACAAGAATTAATTTACTGATATTTTTCAGGGAATATCTGAGATTTTAAAATTTTTGTTTACTCCTGATTCAAAAATAATTGCAAATTACTTAATAATTTCATTATTCCTATATCAAATTTCCTATTTCTTTTTGCAAAAATATATTGATGTAAACTTTCGAAAACTTAAAAATTAAAAAGAAAAATTAGTATCCCAGAAAATTGAACTCTAAAAGATCATAAAAGGAATTATTAATTAACTGGAACCTGGTATCACAAAGAAATTTAGAGAGAAATTTGATGAAAAAGGGAAACGAAGCAGAAAGAACTAAAACATTCACTATGAATACAAGCAGCAACAACAACAAAATAACAACTGAGAAAATATGAAACTGCATGAAATATTAATTATAAATATCCTGGTTAATTAAAACTTTTCACATATGTATCCCAACATAAATAAATGAATTACTTAAAACGAGAGGAGAAGAAACAAACTAATTAAAATTTAATAATTTCCCAAAAAATTAAAATTATAAATCAATGGAAAGTTCTAGGAATTCAAAACCAAAAACGTGGATAAACTTTCTCCAGAAATTGTTTTCATTTACTAAATTTCTGGGAAACAATTTTCCCACATGCAACCTAATTACAAGGATTTCCACGAATTTAATATCGGCTAGTTTTTGGCCGGGAGCAAATAATGTTAATCGAACGTAATTAACTGCACATTAGAAAGTTGGGAAATTCGCGAATCGAGGAGGAATGCTCACGAATGCAAACGAGCCACCTTTACCCCCACCACCACCACACCACCCAGTCTCATGCTGGTGCGCAAGGATAATTCTGGAAGATAAACTTTTCACGTTTAATTTAAACTTTCATGGGAAACTACGAACTAAGAACTTTCGCTAAGCACACACAGCATCTTTTCGCAGAAAGCATCCACGAAATGTATCATTGTGTTATCATCTCCATCGATAACTTATTTCGTCCTGTCATTTTCCATCGTTTGCCATCGTTTTTTCTCGACTTTTTATTCTTTCTCAGGTTTCTTTTATATTTTTTCCGCGTTCATTTTTGCTGCTTTCTATTTCTAGGAAATTTATTATCGTTTTTCCGATGGTTATGACAATACT
Organism: Aleochara sp. GC000083; assembly: GCA_030264555.1. NCBI lineage: Eukaryota > Metazoa > Arthropoda > Insecta > Coleoptera > Staphylinidae > Aleochara > Aleochara sp. GC000083. Next base: position 38,252 of record JARJDZ010006115.1, read on the forward strand.
TATGAACGGATAGGGATTCTATGAGATATGAAAATGTGCGGTTTCCTTTCTTCCCCGGGGAGGGCCGAATAAATAGATGGATCGAAGAGATATGCGGAGGATGTATTCCTCTTTCTCGGCCCCCGGCTTTCATCGATATAATGTTATGCAGGAACGATGTAAATGCATTAAACTTGCTTTTCGGTTGATGCAGCTCACTGGGAGCGCTCACAGTTTCGCAAAGTTGTAAAATACTTATGGGGGTGCGAAAAAGGAGCAGAAGTGCCGGCAATGGCAACGATGGGAGTGGAGGATATGTCTTGCGATGACGACGTCAAGACATCGTTATATCCACACATATATATCTACAAGGTGTTCATATTTTTTGGCTATGAAAATTATCCACGAAATATAGACAACTCAAATTTAAAGGATTGCATAATCCAAAAATTTGACATTGAATCAAATCTCATCGTATCCTTTTTGTTTACTTCAATACCCAATGATAGCTATCACAATTTTTGAAAAATTCAATCAAATTTAAATATTCAAAAGTACTCAAAATGGAAATCTTAAGGTGTTAAATTAAAAAAGGATAATAACTTTGTTGTATGCTGTATACAAGGAAACTAGGAAGAAAAAGAGACATGAAGAAAAGAAGAAATGCAAGGAAAAGAAAAAAAATGAAAAAATGTAACAAGGAGCAGGAAAACTAGCGAGTGTAAATAAATAATCTTTTTCATACGTTGCTCATTGAAAGAAGCTGGAAAATTCCGGAAAATTCTTGGCTGGATCATACATGAAGCTTGCATGAACTCCCATGAAGCAAAAGCTTCATCAATAACCAGCCACAAAGATACGAAAATGCGATAAGAAATGGCTGCTTCTGATATATTTGCAAATGACTTTTATGGGATTTTCCTTCGTTACGAAATGCGATATGGAAGCCATATTTTTGATTAATGTTCGGATTTGATAAGCAATTTAAAAATTTTATGAATTTCATTGTATATGTCAGAAATTACTGAATTTCTTCTTTCTTGAGGTTATAAATTACTGATAAGAATTTAATTTCCTGGATAAAATATAAATATTAAGTTATTTTTTCAAAATTTTCTAACCGAAATTACTGAATTAGGAAAAAGTTGACCAAAAGTTAAACTGAAATATTTTTAAATTTTTTTCCAGTTACTTTGGAAATATGGTACAACAAAAATGATGCTAACAAAATAAGTAAAATTATTCTAAAACTGAAATTTTTCTCTAAGATTCGTTATTGTATTTCAAGGATAATAAAGGACTGTAATTTATAAATCTCTGAATATCTATGAAAATGCTTTAAATCTTGAGCCTATGGATTACTAAAAAGATTTGAATTTCCACACTAAAATATTAATCAATTATCTCAGAGCTATGAAATTTAAAAAAATTGAAAAGTTGATTTGAAAAAATTAGAACCTATTCAAATTATTTTTCTTTAAATTTTCTAACTGAAAATACTTTATAGTACTGAAAATATAAAAATAAAGTTACCTGAAAGATAAACTATATGAAAATTGATAAAAAACACTAAAAATTTCCTTTTTTCATAATTTTTAAGATAATAAAGCATCTTTTTGCAATGATTAAAAAAATATGAAATAAATCTGCAAAATTATCATTTTTTTTTCTAAAACTGAAATAGTTGAAAAATGTCAATCCTCCGAACATTTTTTCTTTCAGATACGTTCCTGTATTTCAAGGATAATTCCTAATAAATTTTTGCACTACTAAATATCCCCAAAAAAACAACCGATAATTTGCAATACCCAAATTAACAATTACTAAACACGTCTGACAAATAACAATCCTTTATCATCCAGTGCGAAATCCTTCTGGAACACTTTACACGCATTCCCCAATCTCCGCCATTAAAAACCGGAAGCAGCAAGGACGCAAAGCCGCCATTCGGATTTGGATGTGTATTTTTTTTTTTGGTGCATGGTTCGTCCTCTCATCAGGACGAACCCATCGCGTATGCATCATTTTTGAGCCGGGGCAGATTTTCGTATCATTAAGCACGTCGGTATTTTTTTTTTCGTCCGTATTTGCCCGCCATGTTGAACTCGCCGAGTGGGGGGTGGTTGGTGGCTGTAATCGCGCCGTGCTGGTTGTCGTCGGATGGAAAAACGCGCAGGAAAAATGTACTCGCAACGAGTAATTACGAGCAGCGAGCGCATGCTCTATATTTTGCGTTCAGCGAAATTAGATAGCAATGTGATTTATTCGTTTTCGCGAGCCATATTGCCGCGTGTTCTTTGCTGGTTGTTCGCGTTTTTCAGACGAGGACAAAAAATGGAGTGTGTTGGTACCAGGATTTAACATATTTTCAGCAGATTCTTCAGCACTAATGTGTAATGGTACAGAAGTAATGCTGATTCTTTTTGGGTGCTTTGTAACTTTTTTTTTGAGGGGGAAATAGCTTACAAAGTGGAAATATGCTGTGGTATGGAATGTTTGTTGCTTTTAATGTGGTTTTGATATGGTTAAGGATTTTGTTGTCCTTTGTTATGAAGGCAGGAAATTATCCTTGAAATTCGTTTGTTTCAACGGTAAAATTATCCTTAATCTACATGATAATAGAATATGTTATTAGAGAAGGAAATTCAGATTCTAAAGGAGTGATACACATGTTATTATACACACGTGTAATAAACTACATTTTATCCTACTAAAGAATTAATGAAATTTTCTAAGAGTCACAAAATCCAATTTTTTTGTATTATGTTCTAAATCATCAACATTTTATCTGACTCGTTTTTTAAGTCATAAATGAAATAAGAGATATTTCTCTCACTAGTGAAATAAACTACATTTTCCCAGTAGATCATAGACAATTGAAATTACCAAAAATAGACCAAAATTTTCTAAAAATTCTAAAAATTCCTAGAAATTGACCGAATTTTCAAATGAATGAATTTTAATATCCTCAACAGGATTAATTGATTCAAACTATGATTTCCTTAATGATCAACTATCTGTTATCATTTTCTGTGGATAAACCTATTAGGGATCTGACACTCATCGTGTGATCCTGCAAGGATCGTACATGTCGTAGTCCCAGGATCAAGGGATTTAAACACGCGTAACCGAACCCTAAAGATCCAGGAATTAGGAGCATTTCTCAGGACTCCCATTGGGGAACATGAGCCACTGATTAAACATAGTAAACTTCCATCCTTGCATTTTCCGACAATATAATTTCGTCATCCAACAACTATCCTTATTCCCGAACTGTGTATCAAAACTAGTGATATAATTTAATTTCGATAAATTAATTATGAAATTCCTCTTTCTAACCGAAATTTTTTGAATTGTCTTTTTGAATTTTAGTAATTTCATTGAGTAATTTATTAAATTATGAAGGTGTGCATTTAGTGTTAACCCTTCCTCGAGTTGACAAAAGCGGTTTATGCCCATTTCATTATCCTTGAACCTTAACTTAAATATAGGGATTCGAAGTTGTGCAACTAAATGCTGAAGAGCCCAAAATTGGGGAGTGTCTTCCCGAGGGAAATGGAAACCTCTGACTAAGCACAAAATAAACCTGGAAGCATGTTGCCCTCAAGGATAACAAATTTCGTTTATCCAACAATGATATGACAGATATTTTTAGGACTTCAAGTTAAGTTTTGAAATAATTTGTGGATTTCTAAAATTTGCTTACGTACAGCAAAATTGCATTTTGTCAAGATTATCAGGATAAGATAAATATTAGCAATGAGTCAAAAAGGGAAATTAATTTCTGTTTGAACAGGATAAAATTTGTAATCAAGATGATAAAATTGATAAATTTTAAAATGAAAAAATGCAAAATAAAATCAGCAATTTGATAAAATTTCCTGATTATAAAAAAGTTTAAATAAACGAGATATCTTAAGGATAACAGAACAAATCAAATATTAGCTGTTGACTAAAAAGGGAATTAATTTCGTTCAAATGTTGAATGTTGAATCAACATTAAATTAAGAAGCATTTTTAAACATTTTTGAGTTAGAAAAAAAGCAATTTTCTTATGAAAATAACCCAAATATTTACAGGATAACAGAATTCCTCAAATAAAAAGGAATTAATGTATTGGAAATGCTAAAATGTCGTGTCGATAAAATCAAGAAGAATGGTTTAAACATTTTCAAATTGCGAAAATAATCCATTTTCTTGTCTAAATAACGTAAATCTTTCAAGGATAATACGACAAATCAATTATTAGTTGTTAGACAAAAAGGGAAATTAATTTTTTGAAGATATCAAATGTTGACTTAATTTCTTGATTATAAAAAAGCTATATCCTTGTCTAAATAACCGAAATCTTTTAAGGATAACAAAATAAATCAAATCAAATTTTCTTAAGAAACAAAGAAAATTAAGCAAAATCAAAAAACATGTTTCAAACATTTCCAAGTTGCAAAAAGAAGGAATTTTCTTATCTAAATAACCAAAATCTCACAAGGATAATACAACAAATCAAATATTAGCTGTTAGACAAAAAAGGAAATTAATTTTTTGAAAACCTCAAATGTTGACTCAATTTCCTGATTATAAAAAAATAGTTTAATGTTTAAATAATCGAAATCTCTTAAGGATAACAGGATAAATCAAATTTTCTTCAGAAACAAAGAAAATTCAGCAAATTCAAAAAGCATGTTTCAAACATTTCCGAGTTGCAAAAAAAAGCGATTTTCTTATCTAAATAACCGAAATCTCGCAAGGATAACAGAATAAATAAAATATCATTTCATAACCAAAAAAGAGAATTGATTTTTCGAATGCTGACTCAATTCGAAAAAAATGACAAATTCAAGAAGCAAACAAAACCTCGCGGTTATCCTTCATAAAACGCGTTTATGTCCCAGGATGACATCAAATATTTGCATCATAAATTCAGCATACACGCAAAAACTATGAAACTCGACAAGCAGCGATAATTCATTATGCG
>JARJDZ010006117.1:0-16864 GCA_030264555.1 Aleochara sp. GC000083
AATGCTCGAAATAAAATCAGCTACAACCAGCGTTGACAATTTCACAAGTGATTCGTTTTAGTTCCATTTCCTCGTGTGACTACTCTCGAATATAATTATCTCGAAGTGTGGAAAAGCTGTTTCTAATTATTGAGCTTTTCATAGACGTCACGTTTACAATTCAAGATTGGGTCATTTGACAGTTAGAAATGAATATTTTTTTGAAGCCACATGTTAGAATTATGGATTTTTTCATAAATTTCACAAACAAAACATTTTCTGGTTACTTTACTTCTTGGATAATTTGATGTATCAGTATTTTGTGTTGGTCTTGAAGAACCATCAGAGAAAAGCTGGCCCTATTTCTGACAAAAGTCTAAAATACAAGAAATCATATGTCTGGAAAAATTTTCGAAGATTTGCATAATGAAAGATATAAGGTCCAAAATTTCTTAATCCTTAAAAAGTAGGAACGTTTTTAAGTAGTCAAAATCGAAATTGATAATGATGGTCTATTAACAATATCATATCACAAAAAGCGAATATCAAGATTAGATCCTAATTTTTTGATAATTATCCTTGATTCTAATTTTGAACTATTGATTCAAAAAATGTAGTTTCAAAACTGTTTGAAGTTAATTCAGGAAAATTAGAGGTGAAAGTTATCAAGAACTAATCTAAGAAATATCTGACATCATTTTAACAAAAATCCTGGATTCAAGAAAGCATAAAGCAGAAACCTTTAAGTCTTCAACATACATAATAAAAATTTATGGTCGAAAAATTCTTTCTTGAAGATTACTCTTAAGTCATGGTTTAAAGTAGGAAAGATTTGACCTTTCAAAATGTTAATTAATGGGTTCTTCATTATGTTTAACTGCAAAAATTGAAATATGATACCAGATTAGGCTCTGATCCTTAAATATATATATTCCATTTCAATTTTGGAAAATTTCTGTAAAAAAAACTACAAAATTAACAGTTTCTTGTTTCTTCAGAATAAATAGAAATGAAAGATTCCCATTGCTTTAAAGAACCAATCTCAGAAAATTCAGACCTAATTTTAACAAGGTTTCTGAAAACAAAAAATGATATCACGTATAGAAAACCTTAAAATTATAGATAGATTTAGATTCAAGTAAGAAACAATTAAAATACTTGGAAATGAACTTTCAGAAAATGATTCTATATGAAACAAAGAGTTGATACTCTATGATAATCTGAATTTTGAAAATGTGAAATTCTGGAACCCAAGCTAAGGAATAAGAAAAAATCCTGAATCCTTCTATTTTCATCGGTTCCATTTTGGCAACTCTCTGTACATTGAACCTTCTCGAAGAATCCAACCACTTTTTCTCTTCTGACAATTGCCCCATGAGAGAAACCCCCGAAAAACGCATAATTCCCTAATGGAAAGTCGATAGTGGCCATTATTGTCAACCGCCAAAGACTAATAACCCAGCTAATGCCCCGGATGATTAATACGCAGCCCATTTTCGTGCATAATTCGGTCATTTCGCATTAATACCAAACATTAAACCGCCCCCGACACTTCCACATCCGTGCAGTATCTCCAACCACATCCGGCCGACCAATATTTATGCGTATAAGAAGGACGGATTCCGCCTTATGGCGCATCCAATCCTTTTCCCAACCCGACCAGCACTTTCCTCCTCCTTCAGGACGCATTGCTCGGCTCTTTGCCCGAAAGCGATGCAGAGTGAAACGAAACGAAAAACTATTGACAGGCCAAAGTCTATAAAGACATCTGCGCCCGTGTCTGCCCGGATGACTCCATAAAATACGAGCGAAGAGCATCGCGCCAACCAGCGAAACTTGTTAGATATGATAAAGTTCGGGGAAAAAGTTTCGAAAAAGCCGACGTACACCGACAATCTATACGTGTACGTGCAGCAAGGATCATTCCAGACCATTCATCGGGACTGGGATCCCGAAGAACGGGGAGCAAAGTGAAGTTCGAAGCGCCCCATTTCATGCGATTTTTTCTGCTTGAAAGTTTCATCTAGTTTGCGAAAGTTTCGTATCGTTGTGTTCATAAAAAGAAGAAGAATATTAATATGCTATAAAATTACAGAGGCTTTTCTGTTTTCATTAAAGTTTCCATTAGGAAACCCAGAAAACTAAATTTTTGGGGTTATGACATCCTTTTGTATGGTAATCTATCAGGATAACTTAAACTGCATTTTTGTATTTTTAGTACTTTTTGGAAGTCTAGGTACCAAAAGGGTATCAATACGAAATGAAATGAATCTTTATGACGGTCGTAACTTTTGGTAGAGTTGAGCGCATGCAGAAGTCTTCGTCCTGTGCAGCGAAATATGATGGCACGTACGATTAAAGCCATTCGAGTTTAGCACCCGACCTGATAAACCATAGCTTTACCTAATGCGTGCCCAAAGAATACCCTCGAGGATCTGCTTTTCGTAGAGGTTGGGTTTATGAAGCTTGGGAATATGGCTGGTCAGACCAGTGACTATTTTCGCGCTTTTATCGTTTTCTACCTATTTTATACACCTTGGTAACTTCCATTTGGTAACGAGATAGTGAATATTCCGTGTAAAGTTATTAGCCAAACGAAATTCCTCACAAACTAACTTTCAACTATTTTTGAAGTGGAAATTTCTTTATGGTTGCTGTGCAAAAAACCCTTGCAAGTTTGGGTATTTTTTATTCCCGGACAGATTTGAGACCATAACCAATGTTATTTTTTCGCCAAAATATAGTAATCGCTCTTTGAAACAGCAAAATCGGTCAAATAGTTTCGGAGATATCATTATTTTTGAAAACTCGAGTGATTTTAAGTATTTCAAATCGCTTTTCACGCTACAAACTTTTTTTGTCATTTTTTTCTTCGAACACGATTTGTGCTCTCCCAGTTGCGAAACGGGCATGAACCCATAAATTTTTGGAAAGTGCCCATCAAAACCTACAACTTGGTTCCAACTTTAGTTCAATTGGTCCAACAGTTTAAAAGTTATACGCAGTTAAAAGAGCGAAAAAAAGCGAAAATTTTGCATTTTTCGAACCTCAATTTTCAGGTTCGTGTATTTCTGGGGCCAGCACGAATTCGGGACCATGACCAATGTTATTTTTTCGTCAAAATATGATAAGTGCCCTTTGAATCATCCAAATCGGTCCACTAGTTCCGGAGATATGAAAATTTTTGAAAACTCGAGCGATTTTAAGAATTTCGTTTCATTTTTATCGCTACAAACTTTTTTTTCAATTTTCTTCTTCGAACGCGATTTTTGCGGTTCCCACGGCCAAAAGGGCATGAACCCATACATTTTTGGGAAGTGCTCAACGAGACCTACAATTTGGTTCCAACTTTGGTTCAATTGTTCCAACCATTTAAAAATATATACCACTAACTATAGAGTAAATTGTAACTCATTTTTAAATGGCTTTAATTAAGAATCGGTTTGTTTTAAATTTATATCGATAACCTTGGGAAATTATCTGATGCCTAAAATAAAAATTTGGAGCACTTTTTTGTAGACTCTTATGTGCAATATTTATTTGCACCAAAAAACAGCACGTTTGTATCAGAGCAGTATGGATAGGAAGAAGATAATAAATAAGTGTCAAGTGTGTACATATTTTAGATGGCGGTTGTAGTAATACTTACAATTTGAGCATATTTCTGGGAAATCTGGGTTAGGGATATCATTTTTCTTGCACATCTTTCTTTGCGGCCATATTTCAAGCGGAAGCAAACAACACTCGGGTCGCATTTCAGCATGAAAAATGCCAGGAGTGTCGTTCGTTCTACATGTAAGGATTTCCTCCCTGTCTCCCCGGGCTCCGCGTGCCCGCGTTTCCCTTTTGCAATCATTCAAACCGCACACACAAATTGAACCAGCCGCGAGCTTCGGCCATCCAGCCATCTGACCGAGACCCGGTCTGACATGATGGCCGTCTGAATGTTTGTTGCATTGCAACAGGCAATCAGAATGTGCCCGCATTGGGGAACGATGAGCCACAAACGTGTTCGTGTGGTCACTGAAGCTCGGTCCCGTACACTCGCACGATCGTGTACGCACAATGTTCTTTTGTCGGGTTGAGCCCATCACACACCGATGCCCATATACCTCCGGCCGTATGCGCGCAAGGATAACCGGATATGATATTACGCGCTGCGCGAAGAACGAGCGCATTACGAGCGAACGAGGAAGCGAGCAAAAACATAAAGGGAACGCAGCGATGGGCGCACGAAAACGTTTAATTTATGAGGCCGACGGGCGAAATAAGATTTCATTAATTTTTTATAATAACGCGGCGAAAAACCCTTCTTAAATACCCAGAACGGCGCGCACAAACACACCCAGGCGCCCGTTTAAATCGCGTCCGTTGGATTCCGGACGCAAGAACAAACACACACCAAATGCCAAGTTGCCTCCGGGATTGGCAAATGGTCGCGGCAACCTCAGCGCAAATACATAATATTTTTTTATTAAAAGTGGGGAAATTAAAAAAGTTCATTCGACAGTTGTTTGTGACAAATGAAAATTAATGTCGCCCTCTCTAATTTTCCACGTGGGACATAAAGAAGTTTACTGCTCTCTTTTTTGGTGCCATTCTACCAACCGCACCGATATTTTACACTCACACAATTTGCACCAATTAATCTCAGTGCTGGCAACGCGCTGTTGAAATAAAATCGTACGATGGTAATCGATCAACGCGCAAAATATGGCGAAAATATTTCGGCTTATAATTCAGTACGGTTTTTAAGGGCAAATTAATTCGCCAGATGGCATAACGAAGTAAGACGGAATTATACACGAAAATAAAATTCGCCATCAAATTCGTCGTCGGGGCGGTTGCTTAAAAGCCTTCGGCGTGCTCATTCAAGGAGAGTCGTATTGAAACCCACGGCGCCAGGGCAACCGGAAGAAATGCTGGAAGGATTGAACGGGAGCATAATGACAGCGCGCCCAGCTTAGCGAACTGCACGAATATGTAGCTTTCGTATAACGTAATATTGAGAAAACGAGTCGCGCATTCAGCCCCCGCCATCAGCGCCGCCAGAGCCAGCCCCAGCCATCCATCTATCCACCAGCAACCATCCATCTACGCCGTTCGTCTATTGGATTTCGGTAAGCGCGACCGAAAATTTCCTGCAGTTAATTAAGTGCCTTCCATATAATGCGTCATCGTTAAATAGAAAACCGCCTCTTGTGTGCGCGCTCACATTCTCGCCAGCCACTCGCTCTTAGCCACCACCGCCACCGCCACCTCCATCGGCCCCTGGTAGTGCTCGAAGCACTAACCGAAAGTACATTATGCCAGCCACTCAAGCATTTTGGTCTCTCATCTTTCGCCGTCTTGGATCGGTACGTGCGCATTTGCGCCCGAAGAGCAAAGAATGCGTGCTCCGCTTATAATCCTCGCTTAGATCCACCTGATCTCATATACGCTCACATGTTTGCGCAATGTTTTAATTTATTAGCCGCATCGACAATGGACAAAAAATTAATAACGTCACGGCTGCAAATCTAATAAATGCTGCGAGTGCGTTTGTACTCGTTGACGGATAAAATCCAATTTTGCTTGATAATATTTGTTAGGCATTCAACATTTTTCAATTGGCCAATGAATGGGCTTTTTGTAATTAACTTTTAATTATATAATAACACCCAACTCCCAATTAACTCGCCGGATTTAATTCTCATTTGTTTTTCATGTTGATGGAAATAAATTCGGCGCTTTTTGCTCATTCAATTCAATTTTCAAATTCAAATATTTGATTTATATTTTAGAGTTCAATTTTATAAAATATTTAAAATCCGACAAATATAGAAATTTATGATAATTTGCAAATTTGCAAATCAAATTAGTTTAGGCAAAAATCTTTCCTTTGAGCCATTTATTGATACTAAACCGTTCGAGCATCTACCGCATAAATATTTGGAGATTGTGAAAAGCGCTGTATCCAAATAACTTCCGGCGGGCAAAAAATATGGCGCGATATCTCACCGAAGGCGGTAGTATCCCAACAGCAGAGAGGGTGAGAATTATTGAAATCCGTATATCCGCAAGTGCATGGATGATAGAAGAGGCGCGGATCAGCGCTCAATTGCGAATCCGGTAAATGTTCTTCCTGTCCCGATAACGGCGATGTATATCGCGAATCCTTCGATTGCTTCATCGCATTTTATTTGCGAAAACGACGCGTGCATCCGTTGTAGTCCGCGCGCTCGCGTTGGTCCCATACGAGGCGTGTTGATCAAAGAGGATTATTTAAAGGGAATAAATCCTTTCAGAGGATTAAAAACTTTCCTATAAGCGCTGCACGTACGCATGCGACTGCGACGGTCGAGAGGGAATTTAAGTGTAAATGTTATTAACGTGAGAGCCGCATGCGAATGTCCAACCATCGTCAACTCGAATGCACCGCATTTTTGACGTTAAGCGCACTCGGCTCTTTTTCTCGACGTTCACCAAAATCCAAACTAATGGAGCAAAAATTTACATCATTAACGTCGGTTTCAATGTGAGTGATACCTTCTTTTTGCCCTACATTTTGACGCGAATAATTAATTTCCAGGTAAAAAGAACCTGTAGCAAAATCCATGTATTCAAACCAGGTTCTTAGCAACATGTAATATGCTTTCGAGATTTGAATTCCACGTTTATACCCAGGTTGACAATTGTATTATTTAGTTTACTTCGTTTCTCCGACTCAAGCCCTAATTGCATTACTTATCACATTAGCATTATTTAGCACAGCAGGCGGAATGAAACTATCATGAAACTGTTAGCAAATCATGGCGCAATTTATAATCAGATTAGTGCGATTTGATTCACGAGAAAATATCGCAGCGCTGAGGGGCTTTGTTCGAGATGCACAAGACCATTTCAGTTAATCTGGGTCAGGTCGAAATTATCTCTTTGTGCCTTGCCGAGTCCCACTCCTCAAGTATTAATGATAAGATTAGGAACAGCTCGATCTCATCGTTTGAACACATATAGGAAATGTTAAATTCATAATGATCGGACCGCATTAAAATGCTTTTTTATTCGTACCCTTCCTAGCAGAAAAGTTGCTTCAAGGCTTCTACAATGTCAAACATTAGCAAAGAATAAACCCGGAAACAACTTCCGTTACGATTCCCTTGTGACGGAGCTTTTGTGCTTATGCTTTCGATTGTTCGACCGTTTTTGAGCACAGTTATTGTTTCTCCGCAAACATTTATTGATATTTATAGTGCACTTGCAACCAATGGCACTATAGAGACATCATGAATCGACCACACAAATTAATAATAAATCAATTTCTACGATTGAAACGCTATATGAAGTTTTTAAAAGTAATAAAAGCGATAAACATATAGATATATAAAATGAATGGAATTATTACGAGTCTTACCTTTTGTAGAATGAAATCCGGATTTATGCCCAATTCTAAAACGGAAATATAATCTAAGAACGCATATTCAATGAGAGGAAAATTAAATATGTTGTAGGATTTGGTCGTGTGTTATATTTCAAGCTGGAAGCGAAGCATTATTATACACGGTTGCGGAGGAGGCAATGGAGGAAATTTTTGAAAATTGATTGTCGCGAACTCCCACGCTCTCCCATATTATATTCGCCTCTCTCTCTCCCCAAGGATAAAATATTTAAATGTCCTTTAGCTTGACGGAATTAGATTTTCCAAGTGTATGAATATATTCCCGGTATCGAGGCGGATATTCCGGCCGGGATTTTCGCCAACCGAATATAATGATGGAAAAGTTGTTTCAAAAATCAATGACTTCGCCGACAAGTAGCAGCCAATTTCCTTGCGAATCGCCAAAATTAGGCGCACGATAAGCCGACGAAATATGCCAATCAAATGAAATGCTGAGCCGATTTGATGAATGAGTCAAATGCCACGTAGGAAACCTCTCAGGAGCAGGCGGCGGTGAAAAAGGAAAACCCCGAAAACGTTTGGGGCCTGGCGGTTTCTTGCGCTCGCGATTTATTTATGGAGGCGCATTTGAAAATTTGCGCCAAGATTATCGGTTAAGAAGGCAACATTCCAAAGGGATTGGGGCCGAGAGTGATATCCTTAAAACCCAAATCTATGACCCTCACTTTTCAGGATAAACTAACACTCATAAATAAACAAGACTTGCGAGATGGGTGCTTTTCCGACGTTTTCCCCCATTTCGTTCGGGCACCACATAAGATACGATTGCGTATCGTATACGTTGTTGTATAATCGCGCCATGAGAATGCATGAAACTAGAGTAAAGTAAAAGTGTGTAGCAAGCCAATCAATTTGCTCGGAAAATTTCTTGTTTGTCTACGACTTAAGGCATTAAAAGTTTATTGCGCAAAAACAATGCTTAATCACAACAGCCGGTATTTCGTTCTTGGCGAGGTTGACGGTTAACTTTTTAATGAAGTTTTCAAATTTCATAAATAATAAGTGCTGCCAACGAAACATAAGCGTGCAAAAAAGCGATGACTTGTTTCTAGCAAGAATCCAACTTGTTTTTGTACCGAAATTAATTTAAACTTTCTGTTTACGTTATCGACAAACAAGCGCCCAAGTCAAAGTATGTTGTATCGATTATGTTGGAGGTGTATTTAAAAATATCTTCGAAATACTTTAGGGCAGGCACGCTCTTCGTTTGAAATACATCATCGATAATGAGAGGCCTTTAAAGAAGAAAAAGTTAACCTTGAGCAGGATATTCGAACAATTATTCCGCTTGAAATAAACAACGACGGACGCTGAATTATTAATTAGAGTTTAATTTCTCAATGTGCATATTCCAGCAAGAATATTAATTCTGATTGGATATCGCGCCAGCATCAAATAATCATCAATTTTGATGGTGATTTGCCTTATAAATATAGCACTGAAAATTCACGCAACTAACAATGAAATGAATTTTGTATAACATCGCCATATCTCTGACAGCATTAATCCTGAAAACCAGCTCCCGGCCAGGACTGATAGATTAAAATTGGATTGGTTCAATCGAAAATGCGCTTGCGCTTTTTACCAACATACAAACACTAATTACAGCCGCAAGAGCTAACCGAGTGAGACTGGAGTTGAAGCGCAATATAAATGATTAATTTCGGTGAGATTAAGAGGCTGGATTTAAGTTAAGAAGTAAATCTAGTACATTAGATGCATCCTGTTGTCTTATCCTGTTTTCAGCACTCGCTGCCAAAGGATTTACAACTAACAAAACAAACCATTTAACGTTTGACCCTAATCTACTTTAATGCCCCAAGTTCGCCCTATCGCGATTTCCTTATGCTGCAGTCGCCATTCGAAAGAAGTAGACGACCAGAAAACCGAAAGAAAAAATAGAATTTACCCTCATCCTTCTCCGCTTTGGCCACCAACCACCTTCATCGCTCTGGCTAAACTATTCCACTCTAGAACCCTCAGACTCAGTCGCTCGTTCAATTGAAATGCATCTGATAAAAATACCTCAAACTAAGAGAGTGGCTTAACGCTAACGCGACGCGTATAAATTTCCTTTCTTCTGGTCTCGGCCCTCCCGTTGCTTTCGCGCCGCAGCACAAAATATTTCGCATTGTATTCGCGCGCCAATTGAAATCCATTCAAACGGAAAAAGAAAACCATGTGCGGAAGTGTATGAGGATGTGGGTGAATGTGGGTGGTGTGTGATGAAGGGAAAAGCAGCGAAGAGAAAAAGCATATTCGTTTACCTTCCAAAAGAGGCGGTTCGTCTTCAAAATCGTCGAAGTTTTCGCCGCCAGCAGCAGCCCCGTCCTTGTAATACATGTTGGCGTCATTACTTGGATTCAAATATGGATTTGCCTCATAAATATTGCCAGATTGCTGCTGCTGATGGTGCTGGTACGGCTGCTGCTGTGCACCAGCAGCGTTCGGGTTGAAAGTTTGAAAATCGCTGCAATGCGAAATGCAATAATTCAGCATGACCGGATAAATCAATAGGCACGTTTCGACAAATCAAACGGGCTGATAATTAAAAATCCGCACCGCCCAAGGTGCATCAGATAATTTCAATCGCATTGCGCTTCCACGTTGAAGAAGCAACAATTTGCGGAAGGGTCCGGAAGGCACTTACAGTTCCTGGCCGAAATCTTGCTGAGCAGACATGTCAAAGTTGTAGCTGCTATCGGCCGGTTGGGCCTGATTGGGAATCCAATAATCGGGTTGTTGCGGCTGCTGGGGCTGCTGATATTGGTCGCTGTAGCCGGACATAGTAATCCTGCAAAGGAGTATCGCGTTTTAGCAATCTCGAAACCAATTTGCTGCAATTATTTATCGACGCCGAGTCTCTCGATTGCGCAGTGCTTCGTTCAAATATTCACCAACGAGCATCGTCGCGACTTCTATCGTTGAATCGTTAAACGAATATACTCATTCAGCGCAATTCGTTCCTCGACTATAGATTGTGACACTTGTCGCTTGTTTCGAATTTCTAGCATCGCGCTCGAGCGAACACGTTGTCGAACACGCACGTCTCGACAAAGTCAATCAAGTTCATTGCGATTATGACGTGGAATCTTGCCCACATACGTGCAAAACATTCTCATAAAAAGTATCAACATTTGTTGTGATTAAAATTTACTACTGAGATGTAAGTTAGTTATTGTTTTGTCGTTTACGTGGAAACTCGAGTACTTACAAATTTTGATTGCAGTTAATAGTGTTGTACGGATGAACCTAAACACTCGCGATGTGACCGAGACGAAACGAGCTACTACTGCTGTTTTGATTTGCGTTAATGTGGAATTATGTGTCAAGTAATGGGTTTTGTAAAATGGGGAGACGCTGACGGCCTAATTACACATGTAAGTTTAAGCTACCAAGCTACAAAATTACTTTATTCATTAAATTACAATTTGGCAGTTTTACTAACTCAATTACGTACTTAACTATTCACTAATTCAATCATTTATTCCGGCAATAATTTACAAATATTACTGCTAATGAATTAATGTATAAATTTAATTATTTCCCTTTATGTCCAGAGAATCGGCAAAAATTAATTACAAATATTGTTAATCGTTAAAAGTTTAATTACAAAATTATTTCATCTATAATTTTCCATTATCAATTTTGGCAATTCGATGTTATTGCTGCTGAAAAGCAAATTAAATTGGCAAATGGTTGAAAGCAGATGGCTTCTGCAAAATTTAATAATCAATATTTACATTCGACAAACAATAATTCCATTTGTTAAAGCAGGTGCAATAGGTATTGGTATTTGTTTACTTTGTTGGCCACAAAGCCAACAGTTATAAAAGTACAATATTATTAATTTCCGTAATGAAGCCAATTAATTTAATAGCTCACATATCCTATGATAAATAACTTTACAAGTGAATTATCATAAAGTCAGTCAAGACTTTATAAAACAATCTATCAGCGATGAAAGACTCGACATTTGTAGAAAACCAAAATTTAAATTTTATTTCAAAGTTATTCAATATTGTTGGATTATTTCCCAAATACGAAAATAACTTTCGAAGCTACCAAATAGCCTACATTAAACTTCTGCTGCTTCTCATACTAGCATTGACCATTTTGGTAATGAAATGGCTAAGAAATTTTGATCTGGATATATACGACTCAACAATAAAAAGATATCTTGCAATTTCGTCGATAGCAACGTCTTACTCCATGTTTATCACATGTTTAATAAATCTAGGCATCATACAAGCTAACAATATGAGGCTTCTAATAAAAACAATCATGGATATTGATGCACAATTAATACTGCAGCTTAAAGAAATACCTATAATAAGATTTGGATATCTATTGGGCATTTATCTGGTCACATTTTTATTGTTAAGTATGGTTGGTTGGTATGGCTTCAGCAGCTTTGGTATTCGACTTATATTATTTGGTGGACTTGATATGATACCAGTACTATACAATGGTTTAATTGTTCTTTTGATATTATACTTATTAAATGTTATCCGGATTCGTTTCACACTCTTGAATCAAATGTTGCAAGAAGAAAATGTAAAGGCAGCTCTTCCTTATATGACCATGATGAATTGGTTAATATATTTGCATAATAAGATGTGCAATTTGGGTGCTATATTTCAGCAAATATTTGGTTGGCCAATGCTGCTATTTTACCTGCAAAACATGATGTACATATTGGGCCATTTAAGTTTTTCTATTGATTCACCACATGTCACTTCAGATGCTCTTGTTGTAATATACCTCTGGATGGCGTATATAATTGTAAGTTTTTGTAAAGTGTATGGAACCATATGTAGTAATTAAATTGTAAGCTTCAGGGCATCTGTATTGCAAACTTCTGCCAACGTGTCGTTGATGAAAGTCGGAAAACTTTAAGTATTGCATGTGACTTGGCAAATAATTTAGATAATACTAACAACAATTTAATGGAACGAATTCTGTTTCTAATTGAACAAGCTAAAGTTAAATCTCCAATGTTTTCTGCAGCTTCTTTTTTCGCTGTTGATTATTCGTTGCTCTTTATGTTCATTAATTTAATAGCTACTTATGTAATCGTAGTCATCCAGCTTATGAAAAAATAGGGTAAATGAGAAGTGGGTTAATATCTTAATTCAAAACTAATTAGTTAATGGCTATTGATATCGATTCTACAAAGTAAATAATTGTTCAGTCAGCATTTTTCACGTATCTACCACTCAGCGAGAAACAAAAATGTCTTCTAACTCAGAACAACAAAATTTAACTTTTATTTTGAAATTCTATCAGGTTTTCGGGTTGTTTTCGCAGTACGGGATTAATTTTCATAGTTGCAAAATCAGCATTATTAAAATTCTCATACTTCTTATATTTGCAATAATAATTGCAATACTTAAGTGGATGAGAGATTTTGACTTAGACCCAAAAGATGCTGATATCAAAAGAATTCTTACAATTTCATTAGTGACTAGTGTAAATTTGATGTTTGCTATTTGTGTGCTGCATTTGGGCGTAATTCAATCAAACAATCTAGCTTTACTATTCAAAATGATCTGCAGTACTGAAGCTCCAGTTCTTGCTCATCGTCAAGAAAATACCTTCAACAAAGTTTCGACATCTCTTAACAGTCTATTTAATTATATTCACACTTTTAAATATATGGAGTTGGTATGCTTTCAGAAACTCTGGTATTTTATTGATACTACTTGGAGTGCTTGACATGATACCTGTTCTATATAATGGATTAGTCGTTATTTTAAAGTTATATCTGCTAAATTTATTTCGGGTTCGCTTCATTTTGTTAAATAAAATACTGAAGGAATTAGATGTGATGCAAATGCCAGCATACTCATATATAAACACGATGAATTCGATAATACAATTACATAATAAATTATGCAATATGAGCGCATTATTTCAACAAATATTTGGATTACCAATGCTATTATTCTACCTGCAAATGGTTTTGTTTATTTTGGGAAACATATGTACAGCACTGGACAACAAATTCGTTTTTACAGATATATTAACAGTCATTTATGCCTGGATGAGTTACATTATTGTAAGTTAGGATAGTTTCATACATTTTAATCTGTGTATTGTTTATATTAAACTTCAATTGTAGTTGCAAGGTATTAGTCTTGCAATGATGGCCCAAAGACTTCTGAATGAAAGTAAAACAACACTATGGATTGCATGTGACTTAAGAAACACCTTTAGTAATAATAACATACTTGTGTCTCAAGCTCATCTTCTTATCATACAGGCTCAAGTGAAGTCACCAACGTTTACAGCTGGTTCCTTTTTCGTTGTTGATTATTCAATGCTATTTATGTTTATAAATTTGATTGCAACATATATTATCATAATAATACAATTTATAAATTGAATAATAAGTGTATTATACCAAGATTTAATGTGTTGAATGAAAAATCTGATCCAATTATACAATTTTTCTGAAAATTTTAGTAAAGACTAATAATATATCCATTTGTTACTTTACCTAATAATTATTTAAGTTACAATTCTTACAAAACATGCAGGCGATTAGAGATAGTTGATAATTATACTAGTGTTCAATCTGCATTAATGGAATATAATTTAATTATCTCAAATTGGATTTTAATAGTCTTTGAGCGTTTAGGTTCTCGTTTGCTTGCTCATCCACTGCTTTTACTGGTTCAGTCGTACCCTATAATACACGGTGTGCTGTGAAGGAACGCAGGTTGGAGGAGACTCAGTGGAGTCTCCGGCACAGCAGGTTACTGCGACGTGCTCGTGGATCACCGGCAAACGGAAGACCCAACGCGCATCGAATTTAATTGCTTATAACTTTAGAACAGTACGAAATATTTTAAATACGAAAAGTGCACAATGCATAGCAATAAAAATATTTCGTATTTTACTCACGAAAAGTTTTATTATTTATTTGTGTAGGAAATATTTGCATTTATAATTAATTAGTTGGATCGTTTAATTGCATGATAGTATTTCACATTAAATGCAATCCCATATAAGTCGATTAAATTCTAAATGAAATGGGACCAAGTAACAAAATTTTTCATTGACAGTTCATGAGATAGAGCAATTTAAACTTTACTGCCACAATACCCGAACCTCGCCAGGAGTGCCTCGTTGCGCTCTGCCATAACGCACGTCGCGATAGAGTCAACAGAATCACCCGCCCAGTTGACTACTGCGACGCGCTCGTGGCGTACCCGAAAAATGCAGACTCAACGTGTACTGAATTTAATGTTCATAACTTTAAAAAAGTATAAGATATTTGAAAAAAGATAATTGTATAATAAACAGTACAAAGAGGTGATTTATATAATTAAAGTTATTCATTATAAGATAAAAGTAATGTGAATTTTAATAAATAAATAGCACTTATCTTTATCTTTATCTTAAGATATTGTAGAGACAATTCATACTTTTATATTTGATGTGTGAGCAATTAATTAAGCATTATTGTTATTGTTTCAGAAATCTTGTTCAAGTATTTATTACATGTTGGAGGAACTTCAAGCAATATCTTTTTGGATTGGTTTCCATATCAGCTGCTGATGCTTGAGGTATTGTATAAACAACTCATTCCCATAAATTCAATATCTGAGTAATTAACTCATTATTTTTATTGTTACAGAAATATTGTACATTTTGTAATGCTTTCCATGTGTTATAATTAACAGTGGCAGGTGGTTATTAAGGTAATATACACAGTTCTGGTCTGTATATTCAATATGTGAATGAATTCATTGTTTTTATTGCAAAAATATTTCATTATTTGTATTGTTACAGATGGACCTTATTTAAACACTCGAATGGTTGTTCCTGCAGCAGCTTCATTTGGTATTGTGGTATCGTATAAACCATGTTCGTGGATGGAGTAGGCGGAAGCTTAGCAAAGTTTCAAACCGCGGGAGTAAAGTACCAACTTTATTCCCCATGTATACTTGGTCCATCGGAAATTGGTTTTTATGTCAACGATACCTGCGGGAGTAATGTATCATCTTTATTCCCTCTGTCTATGGTCGGTCCGCTGATTATTGGTTTTTATGGCTACATCAAATTGCGGGAGTCAAGTAGCATTTTTATTCCCTCCGTTTTTATGACAAATCGAAATATTAGGGTGTTTTAACATTTATTGTTTCGCCTATAAAATTCCCCGAAAATGAGTACCAAGCCTATAGCCATTTTCGAGCCCATAAAATTGTCGAAAATCCGTACTAAGCTATAGTCTTTACATATTTTCAACCTCTGAAATTGCCCGAAAAATAGTACCAAGACTATATATAGTCTTTGCTTATTTTCAACGTCCGAAATTGGCAGAAAAATAGTACCAAGACTTGGAAATATTTGCAAAAATAAGAACAATCTTCAAAATTGATTAACTCGAAAAGTAATGGAGATTTTAGACTGATTTTTTTTTGCGTTTCATTCAGAATTAGGTGCTAAATGTTTGTAGCAACATTTCCTGAAAATCCTGAAACTTTTTTGAAAATTTTACAAAAATGGCAACAATCTTTAAAGTTGAATAACTCGAAAAGTAATGGGACTTTTTGACTGATTATTTTTGAGTTTCATTCAGAATTAGTGCCCAAATATTNATCCTGAAACTTTTTTGAAAATGTGCAAAAATGTACCAAAGACTATAGTCTTTGAAAAATTTGCAAAAATGGCAACAATCTTTAAAGTTGAATAACTCGAAAAGTAATAGGACTTTTTCCACTGATTTTTTTGCATTTCATTCAGAATTAGGTGCTAAATGTCTCTAGCAACATTTCCTCAAAATACGTGGAAAATGTGGAAAGACTATAGTCTTGGTACTATTTTTCGGCCAATTTCGGGCGTTCAAAATGTGCAAAGACTATAGTCTTGGTACCATTTTCGGGAAATTTCAATCGTTGAAAATAAGCAAAGACTATAGTCTTGGTATGCAGTTGATACACATGATTAGCATAAGAGGAACACAATGTGCGAATGATGTAGTAAAACATTCTCAACAGTGCATTCATCCCAAACAAAGTCATGCACTTCTGTGTGTGCTGAATTGAGTCACAAAGCCATATTTGGGAGACTGGCTTGATAGAAGGTTCAAACTTGTAGTCACTTGCTGAAACGAATAAGTTTATCCATTTATCCATTGTTACTTGAAGTTCCAGCAACAAGAACAAAAGTAGTGAAACTGAAACAATAAATAGACTATATTAAGAAATACAATCAGATGTTCATTTACCTATTACAGGAATATTTATACAAGACGGTTTCCTTCTACATGTAACAGACCTAACAAGAACTAGAACAATAATAAAACATGTAGCACAAATGATGATGGATGATGAACGATGAAACTTCGGGAGAAAATGGCGTCCGTGATGGCGTGAGAATTAACGAGGTATCACTGTAGAAAAGAAGTAAGTTTTGAGTACAGAGGGAATAAAGTCC
>JARJDZ010006123.1:0-22945 GCA_030264555.1 Aleochara sp. GC000083
ATCGCATTTCATCACTCCTAACAACAATTAACAATGAAAATATAATTAAAAAACACCCAACAACATTTATTTACCATCTATTAAATTTAACATGAATTGTTTTTTTTTTTTTTTTTTTTTGAGAACCTTTTAAAATCATTACAGAATTTGTATGTGAGGCGGAAAAACTTCGGTTGATAGCCTTTTGTCTCTTGTTTGACAATAAATATTATTATTATTATTATTATTATTATTATACGAGTTTGTTTACGCCTAAAAATTTAGCACTCTTCCATTAATTATAGAAAAGTCTATTGAATTGCATATTGTTCTTAAAATTATATAAATATTCGAAAATTAAATTATATCATTAAAAAATAAACTTTTAAATTTAAAAAAAAAATAGATTTTTGCATAAATTTAAAATATAATAATTTACAACAAAAATAATTTCAGATGATTCTTCTTTTATCGTTTATTTTTATTCTATAGGTTTATGAAATCATAAAAATTAATAATAAGCTTTAAAAACATTTTGTTTTTGCTCGTTTATAATTTATTATCGACAAAAGTTCATCATTTAAAGGATTTAAAGCAGCTTAAAACTTAAAATACCCACACAAACTAAAACGAAATAAAGAGCATTATTTATTTGACGTGAATAAACGAATTTAAACAGGCGTTAATGAAACAAACGAAGAACATAATTATTATGCATTATTACCAATTATTATTGCATATGCACTACAAAATACAATCGGCTTTGTCGAATATTTCGGCAGCTCTCGTCGAGCGATGGCAATTTACAAAGCATTGTTGTTGTTATACCCTGCTAATTATTAATAATTGCTGAAAATGTTGAGCTTGTTGTATTTACCAAGCATACAATTCAAATTTGCGGCATTTAATTTTGATGCGTCAAGTGCATTAGCACACAATCAATAATCATACAATAATGAAGCTAATTGTTGTTGATCAAAAGTTGATAAATTTTGAAGGTAGTTTTCAAACAAAAAGTTTTTGAGTAAACTTAAGGGGCACTCAATTGACCACTTCGATTGAAATTGGCGAATATTCAAATTTAATCAATCGGGGCCTAATCTCTTCAAATTGGACATGCAAGTTCTGATGAGCTTAGAGTGTCCATGTGGAGTAGGTACTACTCCTGGATAATAGACGGCGAAGAAAGCTGCACAAGTCGACCGATATTAAAAACTTAAGTGGCTTACGCGGACTGATCCTGTCGGCAAATAAAGGCTCAATTTAAATTTTGATCCTTATTTAAGTGCTCCATTGTTTCTGAATTGCTCTCGAGACCTGCGCGTACTTTTTAGTAGTGCGATCCGGCCGCCATATTTCGACCGTGTAAGCGAAGGAAGTGGAGGCGGTGGTGGTTGTTGAGAAGAAGAAGGACGAGGGAGGAAGTCAACAACTGCCACCAACTACGGACACATACGGCGTTTTCGATGCTTGATTCGATGCTCGATTCGTTTTATTGAATTTTTACCATCGATTTTGCCATTAAATGGGGGTAGATTCAATGATCTGGTTTCAATGATGGTTTCAATCAGTTTAAATCTGACCTTCTTATTGTTGATCCTAGTTGGGTTCTGATATTTGATAGGTAGAGGTTTGATTATTTGAAGTTCCAAAAAAGTTAAAAAATAATTTTGAGTAGTTGATCTGAAAGTACATATTTAAGGAACATTACAAAAATTCAATTTTGAGATTCTGCTAAGATTGTCTAATCTTCATGAAGATCAGTCAGTATTGATTTTTTCGATCACTGTTAGATCCACGTTTGATCTAGTGTGAAAAATGTAGGAAAAGGTTGGATTTTTCTTTGGTATCACTAAAAATGATATTAGTCTTGAAGAAATCATTTAGGACGATTTGCAACAAAATCAGGACTAGATCCTGGATCAGTGTCTATGGTCACAGATTAGGACCTAAATGGGAATCAAAAAATGATATCTAGGGATACCATGACCTCATATATTTGATTATTTGAGGGTAATTCTTAAATTGGTTCGAAATTAGTAACCAAATATTAATAGAGTATTTGGGTTGTTCAAAAAGTTAAACTATGAGTTCCAAAATTTGGTATAACTTCCAATTTTTTCTAGACTTTTTGGTCTAATTGATGACTACCAAGAAAATCTTTTCCTATTATTAGGATCTTTTAAAATGGGTTTTGAGGTATAATTTGATTCAAGCTTGCACCATGAAAAACATTTGAGACCTGAGTTCATTTTGTCTGATTTTGATAAATTAGATATTTTTGGATTCTTGGATCGACCAAATTTGCTGTTTAGTTGCGATTTGATCCAAGTTTGAAACAATTCAAAAATGTAGAAAGAGACTCAATTTTGTCTTGGTATCTTTCAAATTTCTTTAATTTTTACTTCTTGTTACTTATGATCTTTAAGATATCATCACAGCTCAGAAGCAAGGTTCATGATTAGGGACTAGGACCAGAACCAGTACAAGACCAGAAAGATAAGAAAGAAATTGATTAATTATTGATTTGATCATTGATCAAAAAGTAATCATATCATTTTGGCAAACCTCAAACCCAGAATGGAACAAAATTAGCTATTCTACTACAAAACCTTCAATATTCGTTTGGATTGTTGCGAAAAATGAAACAAACCACATGCAATTTTTATAACTCATTTAGGCTCATTTGCACTCGCATATTCCCTACATATTTCCCTGCAGGTGTTCAAAATGTCCAGCGACTCCACACGAATCGTGTTTAGAATTTTTGCGACCACTCTCGCACACGTTGAACGAGCCAGCTTGTTGTTGTTGTTGCTCTTGATAAAGGTGCATCGAAGAGCTGTGTGCAAATGGTCGCGAAGCGTCGGCCATAACTAATCAATGCGCCAAGTATGCAAACGTGCCTCCAAGCGCATTCATCGCGCGCTCGTTAAAACGCCATATAAATTGGAGGAGCTTTTCGCATGCGAACCTGTGCAAATACTCCAAACCACTGCACTGCACCAAGCTTGGTGCGCTTTTATGATAATTGAGTTATGACTTCAAGCCCAATTACGATTCGCTTTACAATCACATTAGTGGACGTGTTAATTTACAATAAAATCCATGGGCGAGCTGAAAGGTCCTCCGGAGGGTCTTGGGCCACTGTTGGTTAGGTGTAAGGTGGTGGTTTTGATGGAGGACACTCGGTGGATGAGGTATATGTGGGGGACGATAAATTTTGTGTAAATCTCTGACAGACTGCGCTGAAAATCGTTAAAAAAATTCAAGTCGAAGATTCGATTGTGTTTATAAATTCTGCGAGTTTATTGCGTGCTGCGGAGGCGAGTGCGTGAAGGCAAAACGCACGCTGGAAGTAATATCAACAAGATATCGGATTGAAAACTCATTAGGTTCGGATTGCATGCCATATTAACGGCGAAATTGTTGAAATTACTCTGCTATAAATAGGGTGGATCATGTACGAATTTTTTTCTGATTAAATTTTCAACGTTTGTCTCTCAAATTTCAACTTGTTTGTTGCAAAAATCCCAGAAGAATGATATCAGATTAGAGTAAATTTGATTAGATTTTGGTTAGGTTGGATAGTCAAGGATGGATATTGATCAAAATATTGATGGTTCCAACCTTGGTTGAAGATTCTGGAATCTGGAGAACAGGCAAGTTTCTGGTCCAAGAAAACTGAAAGGGTGGAAGGTATAAGATTATATTTTGACCAACGGTTCAAACTTCGATTAAAGTTTTCAGAAACTGAAGAGATCTCAAATTGATAGAAATAGGGGATCTGAAAATTGATCCAAAATTATTTCGTTATAATTCAAACCTCAGAACCTTCAGGTTCTTGTTGATCAAGTTAGGTTGAAAATTTTTAGACCTGTGAAAAAAATGATGATAAATTCAAAGGACATAATTTAAACTCGATTTAAAATTGACTAGCTTTATTCAAATTTTGATCTCAGATTTGAAACTAAAGATGCAATAAAACAACATAGTTCCATCTATTTTAACCGTATATTTTCATGATCATTATGCATTTTTCACTTATAATTAAATAATGAATATTGGTATTCTACTAAAACATCAATGTTCATATCATTTCCGGAATTATTTACAATAAAACCAATCAGTTCACCATCGATGGTGACCAAACCTAATTAGTCTTGCTCCCTCATACACAACATCGTGTTTCCATTGCACATCGATTAAAATCTATGCGTATAAATAAAAAGTAAATATTGATTCCTATGCGCTTACGAACTAAACCTAAACCTAAAATTATTTATGTACAAATGACGCGACTGTTTACAACGATAAGTTAGCGGATTTATTTATTGTTTTCGCTTAAGATTTGGCATGTAGTTGTGGTGAGGTCCTGGGAAGCATGTCCTGCGCCCGCATGCGCAACGTATCCAGGGAAGTCATCGCCGTCGCTGACGGTGTCTGCTCTTCGGGACTCACACTCCTCGACCGATCCTCGGACACCGTCGGCGGCAGACGCATACCACCAGGTGGTATAACGCCACCGCTTCCAGCGAGCACGTACTGCGAGAAGAGCGCATGCAGCGATGGTACACTGAGCGGGGGTGGTTTCGCCCACGGCAGCCCCAAGGCCGGGTTGAAGACGGGCGGAAAGGGCAGTCCCGGCCAGAAGTGCTCGCCGCCGACGGGCGGCAGCCCCAGGTGCCCATGCAGGGCGAAATCGGGCATGACGGGCTGTTCGCTCGGATGCATGAATGGCGCCGCATCCCTGCCCAACGCCTTCTCGCGCTTCCGCCACTTGGCGCGCCGGTTCTGGAACCAGACCTGCAAATCGAAGAACACGTCGCCAATTATCATCCGCAATTATTAACAATGCCAGAAGGGCGAAAGCCACTCATACACGTGCGCGCATGGTCAGGATGCTCATGGAGGTCCTGCAGGTGTGGTGGAGGGTGGTGGAGGATTTGCGCACCATCGCCGTCCCGTTATCATCGCTCGACGAAGCGTGGGACGTCGTCGACTGAGAGATACTAAGTGCGGACAAAGCGTGCACTTTAAATGGGTCTGGGTGACGACGTCCCGGGAGGAATCCGGGAGGTGGTGGTGGAGGCGATGGTGGTGGTTGATGGTGGCGGAGGTGCTGGTGGAGGCGGCGGGGGAGTTGTGAGCCACCGGAACCGGTTCCGATTACCCCTATTGTTACTCACAATGCCCAATTGCGGGTCTACTTACGCCCTTACAGCCGGGATTAATTATCAAAATTGTTACCAATTAAGATGCAATTCATGTTGCCAACTATTTCGTCGAGCGTGACTGATGCGATGCGATACGAGCCAATAAGCGGGGGTACACGTCGTCGATGCCGCAAAAGGGGGCCACAATGGATTTTCGCATGCGGATTCGCAGCCATTTCTGATATTGCATGCCTAATCTGACAATGAGTGCGGCAGTGATTCACTCCATTGTGGATTCAATGGATGTAATCATCTTGAATTTCAAAAGATCTTCAAATTTTGAACCAAGGGTTTCATTCTGTCTCAGAAAATTCATGCTAATTTACAGATGATGGTCATTCAAATATTTTTGGATACAGAATTGGAACGAACCTTTTTCTGAATCATGGTTAAATTTGATTTTCTTATAACTTGGAACTTGACTTGGAAAAATTTTAGGATCTTTTATCAGATGTATCTTTTCTTGTCTCCTGGATTCTACAATTCCAGAAAGTATCGCTTTCGTTTTTGTTCTTTATGATTTTAAACTGATGGTGAATCAACTTATAGTAAATAATTCAGAATTTCTGAAGGCAACACCCTTATCAGTTAAAATTTGGTTGATAATAATAATTTTAAAAAATTGTTGGTATATCCTAATTTTTAATTTGTTGTACTAGGAGAAAATCTGATCTCTGATCTGCCTTTTTCTGGACTCTAGTTTACTACAATTTATTTTAATGCAAACTCCATTTGAAAATAAAATATAAGTTTAAAACACTTTGAAAGATGAAAAAGCTATTTCAAACTTATCTCAACTAGTGAGTTCCATGATTTACTGAAAATTCTTTTAAGAAGTTTACTGAAATTTAAAATGTCCCACAAGTTAATAAAACGGAATTAGAATTAGCTAGTCCTCGATTTTGGATTGAATTTTACTGCAAATTTTTTGTCTTCAAATCTCAATTTTCTTATGACAATATTTAAGTAAAATTGTTTTCTGTACTGGGACCAAATATGAAAATCTAAGATGCTTTTTCATTTCTTATGGAAACCATTTCATATGGAACCTACTCTAGAGTTCAATCCATTTCAAAACGTACAAAAATGCATTTTGGAACACTATTTAAAATCTATCTGAATTTATATGGTTTCAATCTTTTGTTAACAAAATTTTCTGGAAAACATGAAAATCCAAATAGAATCTTCCATAAAGTTTTAAACTATGGTTGAAATTGTCTATTTATGTTTCTGGAACTTGGTTTTCTAAATCTTATTTTTTTTCTGGTAATATTCATGTAAATTTGTCCTGTTTTGTCCTGCAAAAAGATTTTGAAATTTACTGGACCTTTTCTTCTGGAAAACTTTTCAAAGAAGTTGTCCTTATCACAAAATTATCAATTTTGAATCTTCTAGAACAAGTGAAATTCTAGAATAACCTCCCAGAAATGATTAATTGTTACAATAACAGCGATAATTACATTACAACAACTCAGCACCCAATAAACATATATTTATCACCGTTTTTATTGGGTTTACCTTACGTGCGTGCTAATTCCCAACCGATTCGCAATGCACACTCTCAGTCGCCCACTCTCGAGCCGCTCGTTCGTCACGCTAATTTGTCAAATTGCCACGCAAAATGCGGCCAAACAATGAGGCGTAATTTGATAATTAATCTCTTTTCTGCGCGCACTAACTCTCCACATTGCACAATTAACTAAAATAGGTAATTACCTACGGGTCATAATCGTCACCCACCACTCCTCACCTCTTCTCGCCTTGCATTCTTCCTGGCGACTCCATAAGGAATCAGAGCGAATCGCAGTAGGCGGAAGAAGTAGGAAGAACTGGAGGAAGGAGTAGGAAGAGGTGGAGAAGCGAAGGAGGATCTAATTAACCGCGCACGCGGCAGGCAATTAACGACCATGTGGGCGGGCACCACCTACCTGAACACGCGCCTCGCTGAGATCCAGTCTCATGGCTAATTCTTCGCGCGTGAAAACATCCGGATATTGCGTCTTCTCGAAGGCCCGCTCCAATTGATGCAACTGGTACGTGGTGAACGTCGTCCTCGAACGGCGAATCTTCCGCGGCCGCGACTCACTACCCATGCCATCCATGGGGTCCTCCCCCTCGAGCAGTTCGCCTTCACTGATGGAGTCCACCTTCGAATCGGATTCTGCAAAAACCATCCTTGTTGAACAAAACAATTTCTATGCAAAACCATACATCATTTTTCATATTCGTTTTTTGTTTTTGATGTCGTTGTTGATGATGGGGTTGGTTATTTAATCTGTATCCAAATTACAATGTCAAAAGCGACTGATGGGATTGTTTCACACGTATCGTACGTGTAACGCCAATTTGCATAACTAATCAACGCGTCCAGGTTATGAATAACAAATTGCCATAACCATAAGTTCGCTTTTCCAACATTCCCTTTTCTACGCGTTAGTTTTTTGCCTCGTTTTCGAAATTGTTTGTTGAGAATGGTCTGAAGAGCTCTTTGTTAACGGTGCAGCTAATAGGGGTGTGCAAATAAGAAGAGGGTGCTCGATGATCGCGTCCGAATTGAAAGAATCAAGTTTTAATCGAGCCCATCCCGCTCTCGAAAGCAGTCTATTAATGGGGTGCTTATGTGTTACCTGGCATGTAACCCACCCCGAAAAAGGTTGCTGATAAGGGTTGTTTGTATGTTGATCGCCTCTAATCGGTTGGGGCATTTAATCTGGCCCTTGGCCATTACTAATTCCTTTCGGGGCGCGCGCGCGCGCGTCTATTTCGAGTGCGCTTCTTCATTCTTTGCGAACGTATTCAGCATGTGTGCAATGGTTGGTTGGTGGAAATTGTTGTTGATGCCGCGCTAATTGCTGACGCAGAAACAAGTACGGGGCAATTACGCACACAGCACACAGCATACAATTCAAGTATTCCACCTTGAACTACGTACGAATTGTTAGTCACTTTGAAGTGCGCGTTTATGATGGTTAATTAAAACGAAATTAATTTCAAATTTTCTGTCACACATTGTTTGCTTCCAATGCTGGATTCTTGAGTTATTTCAATCGTTTCTAAACTGGTTACCGGTTCAATTAGCCCATTAGATCGAGTTTGCATTAATTATGATGGAAAAAATTTAATGAAAATTAATCTATTAAGAAAGTGGTTTATTGACTGGTGAAAATGTTGATTTGCCCTTGGAAAAAATAGTTCTTAATGAGTTGATATTTCGATCGATGATGTTTATTGAGTAAACAAGTCTTAATGTCGCATATTTTGATTCTAATTCGAAGAGTTATTCAGTGAATTTTTCAACAAATGTACTTTCTATTGGAAAATTAATTTACGTTATTGATCCAATTGTATGACTTATTGGAATTTTAATTTTCTGAGATTTTTTGGAAATTCAAATATTAAATTTTATTATGAAACACACTTTTCAAAAATTTTTAATCTAAGAAAAGTTACTTTGAAGATTTAATGAATAATCCATGAAAATTTCTTTATTAATATCAAATTTTCCTTTTCTAAACAATCGAAAAAGAATTGCCCGTTAAAATTTTGTTTTGTAAAAATGTGCATGAAAAATTATTCAACAATGATAAAGAAGTTAATCTATTTTTTGCTTCTTTCGGAGAAATATTAAAAAATGTAAATGAATTTCCAAAATATAATAATCAAACAAACAACACCCAAAATTGAATTCATAACATATTCAACTTGAAATTGAATTCAGTAAATTTCCATGTTCAATTAAAAACCTGTTAAATCAATTTCCAATATACTGCGACCCGAAATTGAAATTATTTTCACTTGATTTAACACAAAACTGATAATCGAGTAAGTAATCAAATTATTAATAACAACGATAAAAATCAATAAAACTTTCGGCTGTATGTATGTACAATTATAATGATTTCCTATGAGTGATGCGGGTCTTCGGAAAGCAACTTGCCCGAAATAATTGTCTGACTAAAATGTGTAACATTAATGCTGATGATTTGGGGCACGTGCAAGTTTCGGGGGTGCATACATTCAAAAGCACCCCCTCATGTGACAAGAATGGCAATTATATTCGCATATGCATGCGTCCTGCAACACGTCCACCCTTGATAATTACATCTCTAATTATATTGTGTTCCAAAGTCTGTCCACAACTTTGTTATTAATAGCCCAGACGAGAAAATTTAATGGGAAACTTCAAAAATCAAAATCTAGATTCCAATCAGTAAAAGAGAAATTTTTGCAAACATCTGCACCCTCGGTAATTGATTGAAAACTTTAAGACCAAAATTGAAGTCATAAATCTCTCTCGATAATTATATTGTGTTTCAAAGTTTGTCCTCAAGTTTGTTTTCAATATCTCAGGGCAAAAAAAATAATTAGAAACTTTAAAAAATAAAAACTTAAATCAAGAATTTAGACTCCAAAAAATTTTGATTGGATGCATTTTTAAAACAAAAATGAAGACATATCTCCTGTATAATTGTATCTACTTGTGCCCTATAATTGTTGTTACTATACCAATCCAAAAATTCTTTTAGAAAAAATAAACGAAAGCTTTAGTCCAAGAAACAAAATCTCAGAAAATTATTAATTCAAGACACTTTGAAATCAAAAATTTTGTATTCCTCTAATATATCAAAATGTAATTATTCTGTAACTGTTCTGTGATGTATCCACAACTTTGTTATTAAAATCTCAGAGCATAATTTCAATCCAAAGAATCCAGAAGATAAAATCAAAGAAAATTTTGAAATGAAAGTATGAAATAGTATGAAACATAAACACCAAAAATGAGTATATAATTAGACATCTAATGACATTGAATTCTCAAATTCTTTCCACAACTTCGTTATTAAAATAACCCCGAATCAAAATCTCGAACGTTGAAATCAACTCAAACTTAACTGAAAATCTTTGTTTTAAAGCACTTAAGAACAAAAAACGAATATGTACATACCATCACTATTTTTTCTCGTTGGAGCACTAGATGCAACCCCAAGAATTTGATCGATGCTGTAGACAGCTCGCGGTCGCATCTCTTCGGAAGAAACCTGCCCTCCTTGATGCGCCATTATAGTCTTCTTCGTTGTCTTCGAGTGCGGCTCGAAACTTTTCCCGAAAAATTCCCGAACACCACTGGCTCACATTTGCCGATGCACCCGCACGAAAGTTCGTCGAAGGTGTGCGCGCGAAAAGCTTTCCAAACTTTCGAGCGACTTCCTCTCGCCCACCGCTGTCACCTTCGTCGTCGTCGTCGTCGTCGGACTGATGAAACTCCTCAGCGGTCTTCGATGCGAAACTTCCTTCCGAGACTCGAACGACGGGCGCTGATGTTGTCGCAATGAGGGTTGATGCATTTCTGAATGGAGCGCTCGTCGACTCGTCGTATTTCAGCGGTGGGCCGATGAATTCGCAGGCACGCAGCAGCACCCTTAACTTTCGACCAATCAGATCGCGGTGGCGGCGATTTTCCCACCACGCATGCGCACTCGCGTCCCAATTGAACCGGATACAGGCTCGCGCGCGCGATTCGATTACGCGATTACACGTTTTCCACATATTATCATCCATCCATCGTTGCGACCGGCCATGTTTGCGTGTTGTATTAACACCCACGTACATAATCTACATTCGTGTGTATTTATGAAGTTGTAATGAAATAGATTAATATGTAACTTTATTAATAACAACAAACACCCATGCTGATGATGATGGTGGGTGAAGGGGGCTGCATTTCGATGAAACGAATGTTAATTATCTGTGAGCGAGTTGTGGGTCGCAGGGAGATGATAATTTATAATATTTGCGAATGAGGGGCGGCGATTCGCGGCCGAAGTGATGGGAAGCTTCAGGTGCTCGTTTAATATGTTCTTGATTAGAGTCGATTAGCTCGCTGGTCGGATCGGCGATGAAACGCGCCGTTCTGATAATGCCTTAATTAATTGCACTTTATTTATTATGTTCCTGCACTCGGGGTGTTCAAATATGATGTTATTCACGTGCCAATCAAGAAAATTTCACTTTTATCACAAATGGTTCATTGTCATATTGATTATTGATTAATATATTGATCAATATATTGAAACAAATATTATTTTGAAAATTAATTATTCATTCAAAATTATTAAAATATCAAGGTTGAATAACTTTTAGAATATTTCATTAAATTATGAAAAAAATTAATTGAAATACGTTTTTTACAATTCAATAATACATGGTAAATTATCTTGGATGATTGTTTTATCACTAGAAAATATAAAAATAGGTAAATGAATTATATAACAACTTTATTTTTGTAAAAGTTTACAGTTTTCAACAATAATTGAAAGTTATGAGATATTAATGAAACTAATCATTCGATTTAGTTATTGACAGATTCGAGTAAATAAATAAAGGATAATTTAGTCCTTTGATGATCTTTCATATATAGCCTAAAGAATAAAATGTCACTTAATTCCCTTAGTATTTGAATAAGTTTTTACAAAAGTATTTCAATAATTTTCAAACATTCTTTGAGTCAATTTTTTCCTTGTTACAGATTTATATTAATACAAAAGAGATATCAAAAAATGTATTTAAAAAATATTAACTTAAAACTAAAAATTTTTGTACTTATCTAATTTTGCTATATAGTAAAATAAAAAAAATAAAAAACGAAGGCTTTAGTGTTTATTGGGGCACAAAAAAATTATTTTTTTTCACGGTGCAAAAATATAGTCTTAAAAAAGTAATAAAACAATTAACTAACTTAAATAATTTCTTGTTTCAGAATTGGAAGCCCTCATCTCAGAAATAACAATTGAGGTAAGTTTCAAAAGTATTTGTCAAAAATGTTATATATTTACATTTATTTTGTTTATTATAAATTGCAAAAATTTAAATTCATGAAATTTGTTTGAAGTTCGTTTCTGATTCCTTGATTTTGCAAATTATTTCGACTTACAAAAATATCAAAAATGGTTGTTTAATAATTGGCAGCTATTTGTGAAATAAGGGATTATAGTAGATTAAGTTAAGTTACTTAACAAACTTACACATGCAAATATCAGACAATCAAACGATACATTTTTCGAATACTGTATGCACTAAATTTAGGTTACAAGAATTGGCTTAAATGCTTTCCATTTTTGGAATCATTCAAACAGTAAATTAATCCGAAACTACTTCCGGTACCTAATTATAACAGGTATTTCCGAAAACTCATCCAATACTTTCTTTTTTTACTTATACCTTTATACTTACTTACTTACTTTACTTAAATATTAGTTTCAAAAAAACCCAAAAATAAGCAGCTAATGATTTTGCCAAAATCAATCAATCGTTTTAAAACGATAAATGCGAACATCTAATAATAACTTTATTGACGCCGGAAACTATTTCAATTTGCAATAAGTTGATTAGTGCCAATTTAATCGCCAATAGTTGATGAACTATTTTATTGCATTCATTACGCGCTTTACTAAGAATTGCGCGCATTTGATCTCGCGCGCGCCTTTTCAGCCGTTTCATGAACCTGTAAAATCGCTGTTCATTTTGCAATCATCATAATGAAAAAGTTGCCTTCGATCGCGATCGGGTAGCAAAAAAAGAGGCATCGTGCATTCGATGGCGAAAATTCATCGGGCGCTGTGTCGTATTTATTACCATTTAGCAAACTGGCGCGTATTCGCACCAGCTGAAATGTGAAATTGCTTTCACGCTTCGATTTATTAACGCACGTGATTGATATTTTCGAATTCAAACGCGTCCGTTATTATGAACGTGTGTGCATTTGTGCCATTATTTATGTGCATTGCACATTGCTGCTATTGCTCGAGTTTGCCAGCTTTCTAAATTCATTAATTTGCAATCATCATTCGACTTATTAGCAATAGTATACAAGGCACATATTGTAATAGTAACTTGGTAATTTAATTTATCAAAAATCACAATTTCAATTTATCAGTAATTCATTACAAATTTTAAGCCAGTTCTCTTCTTTTATTCTGAAAATAAAATATTGTTTATTGAAAAATATTTTCTAAAAATTTTTGGTCTCAAAAGTAACTTAAAAATTAGTAAATCATTTTTGAATATTTGTACCAAGAAACAAGGAGAAATTTCATCAACAATACATGTTGCTCAATTTAGTCTAATAAATTAGAACATTAAGGAATATTTTTTAAATAAATCCAGGAAATGTCATCAAGTAATCCTCAATTTCCTGCTTAATACAAGTTACCCTTGCTCATATGTATACATTTTTGCCAACTTAGTTTCGATTTGTAAAATGAGTTATATTAATATCACCTAATATCTTCATTTATAGCTATTAACAATATCAGTAAGTGAGTGACGTAGAGGTTTGATTTGATATTTCTGCAGATTCTTTAGAATATATTTGTTCCTATATAGTGGGCTAATGATTTTCCAAGTAAGGTTTTCACGAAAGTAAGGGATCCTGAATTAAATTAGGACTATAATTGCAGTTCATTTGAAGTTATGAAATTATGCAAATCAGCGATCCTTACGCTAATATTAGCTAATTATTTTCGTACACAACTTTCTGGAACTGAAATTCTTCAACTAATTTAATTTATACATTCCTTGACTTCATAGCGTCTAATTATCTATTTACAGATACCTTTAGAAAGTATCTACTTAACTAAACAGCCAAAGCAACCTTAATGTACCATTTCCTCCATGAGTTATTATGTCCCAAGGGTTTATACTTTTGCGTAAGAACTTTCTTTCAATATTGATGTCATTTCAGCCCAACATTTACTACTTGCAAAGCCGTATTGCTAAATTCAATATATTTCTTAACTCAACTCACTGTCAGTGAATTGCTAGCTGTCTGTATTGAATGCGAAATCGTTTATGTCAGAATCTCGTAAACAGGAGCCTTTTGCATCATTGCCGCAAGGGTCGGATATTTGCTTGGTGCCTGTCACCGAATGTATTATGCAATAACTCATCAAGTTAATCGACGCCAGCATCAGCGATGCAAATCCAGTGAGGAAAATTTGCAAGAAATGTGTCTTGGAACACCTTGGACAATGCATTTCCAAGATTTGCAATTCTTGAAAGTGCAAATTTCTCCTGTGGTAGTTTTGAGAAGTCATGATTGAAAGAGGAGCTTCTCATGATGGCAATTTATTCGTTAAATAATTTAAGTCAATACGAACGTCGAAGGAAGCTTTCGAGCGAGATGCGATGCTCGAAAAGTCCTCGAGCGAGCACGCAAAGTGAACGCAATAATAGAAACCCCTGATAATTAATTCTTCATTAAGGCATCTCGACTCTCCGTCGATAAAGCAAACACCTTGAGCTAAACTAAGAACCAACAAGACTTTATTGCCAACATTGATTGGATGCTGAACGCTCAACCCTAAAGTTCCAAAAGATACAGTTGCACAATTTTCCCAAATCGATAAATTGGAAAGGATAAATTCATTCGTTAACTGCATTCTACATATAGTTCAAAATAAAAACACTTCTGGAGAAATTAATAAATCTATTTTTATTTGTATTTTAGATTATGACTGATGCAGGATATCTAAGGATTTAGCGAATTGACGATATCCGACTACAGGAAACGGCGTGTAGAACTATAAGGGGTGAGTTTCTTATTTATCCTTAAATTAGAAAATAGTAAAATCTGAGTAAAACATATTGAAAAGTTGATGCGAAAATTTTTGTATGTAGCGCCATCTATTGTCTAAAAGAAAAAGCAAAATCCATAATAAAAAATTCATCAGGATAAATTTAATAAGAAATAAGGAGCGTAAATGCAATTGATTTAAGTGTTGCCGTTCTATTGTTGTCCAGAACGCAGAAATCTATTTATCTAAGGCGCGTGCATGCTCGAGATGAGCAAACAGCGCAAGGATAAATTGTGTTTAGATACTCATCATCGCGATGGGCGTTTTGTCGCCGAAGATTAATCTCGATGGAATTATCTCAGAATTAAATATCGAAATGTTTTTCTGGGCGGCGAGCGGGCGTGTGTGCGCCTCGGGATTTAATTTCGGTCATGTTTGTCTCGTAAAAACCAATAACTCGAGCTGGTCGGGTCGGGGCCGGGCGTTTTCTGGCCGCTTGCTCCTGCGAGCCCGTCATCCGATCCCTCAAACGGCAGTAATTCAAAGAGATGCGAGGACACTCGGAATGCCCTCCGGGCGCCGTGCTGCTCCGACCCGAGGACCACACTAACATACTATTCACACGGAATCTATTTTACTCTTTTTTCGGTAATAAAGCGAAGTTAGTTTAGTTATTGCAACGATTTGCGCGAGACGATTGATTCGCCTTTCGATTTGTTGACATCAACGGCGGCGTTGGTGGCGTCGGCAGCTCCCTCTCTCGCATTCATTCAATCGTCCTCGATTTGCAGAAGGATAATCTTCGTGTTATTAAACTTCGTGTCGGTTTGATTGGAATTTCGCTGCCGTTGGCGCGCTGCGAAGAGCGCAGGAGCATCGAGGGCGGGCCATTCAAATTACTTTAATTAAAAAACTTGGCGGCGCTCGTCGAAGGACAATGACGATTCTGTGATTGCGCGATAACCTTAAACAAATCACTGCGCCGATGGCTGGCGCGAATTCAGCAACACTTTTGTTCGCGCAGCCGTCATCGGAATGTAATTAACTCCGCTCACTTGTCTACAATATCTGCACCGTCTATTGAAACTGATTTAATAATTTCGCTGAAATTATTAATAATTGTATTACATTCAATTGCCATTGCTATCTTTGATGTTGCGCATTTCATGACATGCCTTTTGTCCCACCCTGATGTACAAATTTCCAGTTCTTTCTGTCGCACTTTCATGTGATATATCTATTTTCGCAACATTTTGCACCCTCATACATTTCGGCAGTTGATTTTTACTTCTTTACTGAATCATCGACGAACAGCAGGTTGAAGAGCAGCTTATGCTACAGAATAAGGTGGAAAATTCTAAATTTCAGGGATGGCAAAACGTATTGTTAAGAGTTCCCATTGTGTTTGCTCGCGCGTTCTGCGAGCACGACACTATCACGCCAATTCCAAACAATTACAACGCGATTGCAGGTGTCAGTACACGTACATACAGTTGACGATGCGCGTGTACACCCTCGATTTATGAGCAAATGAACAAATGTGTAGTATCACTAGATAGCAACCCCATTGTGTTGGCCGTGTGTCGACGCGACGGATGCAGCAAAATAACTTCAAATTGCTCGGTACGTGAAGAGTTCGATGGCGCACATAGCATGAATTATATTCTGTTGATTCGCATTCTGGGATATTAAATTTAATCATTCATATCCTTGAAAATGTTTCACAGACCTGCAAAATGTGATGTTTCCAATCATTTGTCGATAATTTGCACATTCTGGATTTTTCGGTTCTATTTAGATTTTATAATTTTACTAACTAGTTAGCTAGTGTAGATAAAACTGAAAGAAATTTAAATGTGTTGGGTTGCCTATAATAACATTTCATTAAATTTTTAAGATGTGTAAAATATAAACAATTCGGTCAAATTTGTCAAGTTCATTGTGCATTAACGTGTAATAAACATTTCCAGTTTTGGTAAAAATAGAAGTAAAAGTAGATTCGGTTGGATA
Source organism: Aleochara sp. GC000083 (assembly GCA_030264555.1). Taxonomy (NCBI): domain Eukaryota; kingdom Metazoa; phylum Arthropoda; class Insecta; order Coleoptera; family Staphylinidae; genus Aleochara; species Aleochara sp. GC000083. The sequence continues at coordinate 16,778 of JARJDZ010006123.1, forward strand.
TATTCAAGTAGTAATTTTGGTGGTCCACTGTTATCATTTGCAGTATTTGAACACATATAAAGCAGTAAGTAGTATTTTTAATTCAATGTAAATGATGTGCATGAAATCATCTCAGTTTTGGGTATAAGAATAACATGTAGAATCTGAAAGAAATATTCAAGTCCATTCACTTTGCAATTTTGCTGTTTGTGGCTTTATGATTATCACTTTCATTACTTGAACACATACAATACCAAAAATAATTGCATAACTTCATAGTTTAAGCTAGAAACATATGATATAGATTCACCCAAAAAAAGTTACTCGCTTAGCAATTTGACTTTTTGCTTATCATTTAGATTGATCGAACACATAGAAACAGTCAGTTATTAGATTATTTGAATGATTTTAGGTGTGATTTAGTTGAATTCTATGTTGCAAATATCAAAATATGTTTGTTTTGATGCCATTAATTACTGTGGAACTTCTAGTGGTTAAAATATCAGATTGAGATAAGATTTCCTGATTGTTTTCTAATAATAAGTGGGTTTAAGTAAATTGGTAACTATATGATAAGCAATCATTTTTACTAGTTAACAAGTCATCAACTCAAAAGTTGTAAACACATCTAATTTTTCAAAATTTTATGGAACAACGACCTGAACACCTGATGTGCAATTAGTTTGAATTTGTTAAATAGAATGTGGCAAATTTGAAAAGTAATCGAATATTGCAAAATTTGCTGATTAAAGCTAAGGTTTAGTAAATCATAATTTAGAGCTAACTAATCTAGTTTAGCTTATAACTTGTCAAAATTTGGTAAAACAATAACCAGAACTTTTGAACTTTATAAACTGAATATTTTGCAAATATAAAAAATAATTGATTCGAGAATTAATCGAATATTACAAGATTTTTCGGATTAAAGTTAGAATTTAGTACATCAGCATTTGGAGTTTGACTAATCTAGTTTAGCTTATAACTTGCAAAAATTTGATAGAACAATGACTAAAACTTTTGATGTGCCAATTAATTTGAAATTTATAAACTGAATTTTGCAAATATAAAAAGTAATTGATTCGAGAATTAATCGAACATTACAAAATTTACTGATTGAAGCCTAAGGTTTAGTACATCATGGTTTGGAGTTTGACTAATTGGCTTCGTTTGATGGCGAAGTTGGAAGCGTGCTTTGGGTGTACGCGCGTGCGGTTTGGAGCGAATTTGTTGTTTAATTTCGTCCGTCGACGGTTAACTGCATCAGACGACGGTAATTATCATTATCCCATGAATGAATAATAATTGTTGGCGAAGCGCGGGCGAGGGGCGGCATGCCGAAAGGAAAGGAAGCCAGCGGGTGCCCGTCAACAGCATCTGCACGCTCTGCTAATAACCCGCTCATTACCTATTATCATGTTCAGACGACGTCTCGACTCGGCCTTTATGAGCTCGCAACTAACCAAAAACTGAAGATTGATTAACCTGCACAAAACCGTTAACTAGGCGCGCTCCTCGTGCTGCTCGTGACACAGCCACGACGACGACGATGATGATGAGGACCGAACCGGGAACACCGCCTGGAATAAAGCCCGGATTGATGTGTGTACGGGGTTTGGGTTCGTTCGGGTTGTTTGTTGTTTGCTTGCGATTTGCGATTTAATTACGCTCACATCAATCGACGCATTTATTATTGTTGCGGCTTCCGCGCGCGCGCGGGTGTCAATCACGCGGAATATATGCGCATAAATAGGTAATTTATGAAAATGCCAAGCCGATTCCAGAATTACACAGCATCCAGATAGTGCAGACATGTATTGTTCGCTGAAAATGGGAGAGAGAGAGAGAGAGAGTTTAAAGCGTCATTTCCGGTGCGCGTCGAAAAAGTAGTTTGCAAGTGCGCATTTGGCGCAACTCAATTTCGGAATTGAATTGATACCAATTGGCAATTCCTTTTGTGTTTTTGCGCCTCGTTTCGCCAAATGGATGCTTTGTAATGGCAATTTCGCGCGCCTTGTGCGCACGGGACCACTAGAAGAATGCCAGCGAGCCACTCATTCCTCAGTGGCGCAAAATAAAAAAAAGGCGATAGCGGAATGGGGTTGTCGCGTAATCGCTTCATTCGGCGTGCACGAAGAAGTGATTGCAGGGGGAAATGGCTCGGAATGGTTCGTTCGTAGGAAGGAAGCGAGGATGAATCGAAGCCGTGCGCGCGCCTTTTCTTTCATTTTCCCGGACGACTGCTGTACGGTTCTCTGTCCGCAATTAGACACTTTAATATCGCTGATAATTCACTCATTATTGCCATACAACCAGGCCTCGAATCGCGCGCGCGCGTCCGGGGCGTTTATTCCACTCGTCGAACTTGTTAGAAGATTAAAATTCGCACTGTTCCCACTGTTTAATTCACACACAACGCATATCTGTTAACTGCACTTAGATCTTTCTTTCATGTACCATCTTTTGCATTCGTCTCTTCATTCTAACTTTAATTCCTGTGATTTGAAAACTACCCACAAAACTTTTCAAAAAGAAAATCCTTATCAGTTAATATTGTATTTTTCATATCTTTTATTCGCAAAAATACGATTCGAATCTGTAAATGTTTTTATGAGAATCAAATTTAATTTGAAAACTATGGGTTTTTAGATCATAGTATGATGATGGCTTCTGGTCCTTTGATCTAAGATTTGGAATCATCCAACAAATGCTTTATGTAACTAGAAACTCGAGCGAAGTGAATTGAGCGCCACAACAAATTTCAATATCATATATTTGTTTAGGATAAAATAGTGAGTTACTTGACCATCGTCAATATTTATTCGTCTATAAGGGCACATTCTTACTATTTACGTTTCTTGTTGACGCAAATATGCCCGAAACTCAATTGTATCCTCATCCATTTGAATTATCTATCATTCAAAGTTTTCAAACTATCATTCAAATTGGAATTTTCATTAATAAGCCATATACTCAAAAGTTTGAAAGTTTTCTCAATGAAATTTGCAAAAACGGTGTGGTTCTTATAGGGTGGACTTCATTGTCCATACTTGACATCAAATGCGTTATTGGCATTCGAAAAGGGTGGTATCATTGTGGTGGTTCTGCCACTTGATGCTACTCAGCAATTTTCATATTTCAATCGAACATGATTTACACTAAGAGAGGCTTTGCGAAAGACTAGGGTGCTGGATGTTCATGCCCCCATGAGTGATATTAAATTTGAATTACTCACTTTAATACGCCGAACGCTTTCAACACATATTCGCAAATACATATTGCAAAGAGGTGAAGATTTATGGTATACACGATTTCACATACATTTGTTCCTGGTACCACCAAAAACATTTAAAATTATTTTCCAGTTAATCATCTATAGATGGAAAAATTTTTACTAAATGCATTGATATTGATGATATATTGATATTGAATTTCTTCATTGGTATCAGTCAAATTGTTGATTGTATATGGCAGGATTTCAGAAAGAGGTTTAATGTGGTGAAATTTTTGAGAAAGTGTTGCAAATGTGTCTGCAATTCATAATTCGTAGGCGAGAGAGGATGACGATTCATCTCATCCAGCGTTTTAATATCAAGCAATCCATCCATAAGCGTTCGAAAGGATCTAATCCAAAATTAATAACCGTAGCACTTCGAAATCTGTTCAAATAGCTGTTTTGAAATGAACAAATTTCCCGTTTCGAATATATCTAACAGGGATGAGTAAGAATTTCAAGGATAGTGATTTTTTATCATTAAATTTTAAATTCATTGTGAATCCTCGGTTTCAAATTTACTATAAGACTTTTTACCTTAATCTCCACATTTATTTGATTTTAAAGTGATTGCATTAAAAGCATTTGATAGAAACGCCATTAAGATTCCTTTGTTGCTGCGAAAACTTGAGCACCATGATCAATTAAATCTTCAACAGACGCCGTTAATGCATTTTAATGACCCGTCTTTGTTTTACGCGGCTTTGAATGCGTTTGAACCGTATGAAAGAATTGCAACTTTGAGATAAAAAAAATATATTTGCAACTTATTTCTAAATACATTTACATCCTTTTACAAAGGAATTGCTCGAAGGAATACAGCACCTGAAAATTAATTAATTGATAGTTTTTGATGAGAAATGCAAAAATTTTAAATACCTGAGGGTGCCACGCGAATTGTAAATTGCGAACCAGCAATCCAAGTTTTTCCAGTGAAGATATCCTACAAAAAAAAATGGAATTACTTCGCGAAATTTTCAATTGTATAACAAATTGTACCATTAATTGATATCCATTTTCATTATCCAAACCCAAATCAGCGAATTTGTAATCCATCGTGTACAATGTACCATCATCACGATAGCTGATAAAGCCGAGACCATAGGACGACTTCCCATCCTTATTGATGGGCATTATCGGTTTGGTCCAGGCTTCAATTTGATTCATATAAGATACCGTCCGGCCCTGAATGCCCAATGGGTCCTGATTGATGGCGATCGCTTCCCGGTTTAATAGGATTTCCTTAAATTCGGGCCGAATATGTACCAGATCGTTGGACATGATAAGCGGCGCTGCCATCAGCGACCAAATCGTCATCTGCGCTTTGCTCTGCTCCAGGCTCAGTCCGAAATCGCCGATAATTAGCTGCGAACAAGGGATCGATTAGGCGTGCACCCCGTTGGGTGGGAGGTTGGTAGCTGGTTGATCCTCACCATGTCCGGATCGTTCCAGTGGCCGGGACCCGAATGCGGCGCAAGGCGCTTCTGGTTCCCAACGAACCAGGATGTGATCGCGCGCACACTGGACCACGAGTCCTGGATGTCGCCGTAGTTCCTCCACAGATTGCACGACTGTTTGAGCGCCTCGTAATTCGCCTAATCGCCAACAATTAGTTACATCATTATGCGATAACAATTCTGATTAATTCACTTACGCGCTGCCCTTGCGTCTCCTGATATGCTGGCCAACTGCACGAATAGACGATGGGACGACCAGTGGCATTCAGATATCTTCCATATTCGGCGTAACCTGTGTTCCAATTAATTTGATAAGACAATTTCTATAGATATCTATCATTGCAGAAAATGCAATTTCAAGCTTCAAAATTGTTACTTCTTGTTGCACAAGAAACTACTTGTAAAAACAATACCTTCTTCCATAATATCCGTATCAGCATAACAACCATCCAACTTAACGTAATCAACGCCCCATGAAGCATACGTTTGTGCATCCAATTCCAAATGATTGATACTGCCTGGATATCCTGCACATGTATGCGTTCCGTAATCGCCATACAAGCCAAATTTCAGTCCCAATTTGTGCACCTACAAAATAATTGATTCAATCTTCACTATTGCCAGCTCTGGCAAAAAAGTTGGTATGTACATAGTCCGCCAATGCTTTCATGCCACTCGGAAATCGGACCGGATCTGCTTGCAAGCGCTCATTTTCATCACGTTCCATTGCGCTCCAACAATCATCCACAATAACGTACTCATATCCAGCAGCCAAGTAGCCATCATTGACCATTCGATCTGCCATGGTTTTGAACAACTTTTCACTGTGAGCCAAATAACGAATGGTTTAAATAAATTTGTAATTTAATTGATTATCTAAATGAAGAAATCTTTTATATACTCATTGAGTAATTAACCACTCTGAGAAGTTAATTAGAAGTGTTTGTAGCAATTTACCTCACACATTCGTCCGGATATTTTTCACAATTAGTTTCGCATCTGTATCTCTGCCAATTCATCCAACCCATTGGGGGTGTGCGCGCCAAACCATTATCTAAACCATTTACTGAACCAATAGCGATCAACACAACTAGCACCAAATAGAACATTGTTTAATTTTGATAGCAAGAGAATCGTTATGCTCAAAATTGTAAACAAATGTCGATTGAATTAGATTACATACTGGACCATCTTATATTTATACCTTAATGCGGGTGCGCTCGCTATTGTTCCGGCCTCTGGCAATAAACAATGCAACGGCTTGATTTAATAAAGATGTCAAGTACGTACTCGAATTTTTGTGCTTCGCATTTGACTTTAAACAACACATATTGATAAGATAGTGTTGAACTTTACTTGTATACAATAAATATTGCCAGTGATTATTAAGAAGATAACAGATTTTATTCAGATGCTCTTAACAGATTGTAACAGAAACGTGAGTGTTTTTGAGACGGTTAG
>JARJDZ010006125.1:0-10607 GCA_030264555.1 Aleochara sp. GC000083
AAAATCGGGTTCTAAAAATGCAAAATTTTCGCTTTTTTTCGTGTCTTTAACTGCGTATAACTTCTAAATTGTTGGACCAATTAAACTAAAGTTGGAACCAAATTGTAGGTCTCGATGAGTACTTTCCAAAAATGTATGGGTTCATGCCCTTTTGGTCATGGGGAAAGCAGAAAACGCGTTTGAAGAAAAAAGTTGAAAAAAAAGTTTGTAGCGAAAAAAGCGATATGAAATTCTTAAATTCGTTCGAGTTTTCAAAAATTTTCATATCTCCGAAACTAATGGACCAATTTGGATGATTGAAACGGCATTTATAGTATTTTGACGAAAAAATAACATTGATCATGGTCCCGAAACTCTGCGGCAACCGGAAATGTCCGAACTTAAAAATTGGGGTCCTAAAAATGTAAAATTTTCGCTTTTTTTCGCGTCTTTAACTGCGCATAACTTTTACACGATTGGACCAATTAAATTAAAGTTGGAACCAAATTGTAGGTTTTGATGAGCACTTTCCAAAAATGTATGGGTTTATGCCCTTTTGGTCATGGGGAGTGCAGAAATCGCGTTCGAAGAAAAAAATTGAAAAAAAAGTTTGTAGCGTAAAAAACGATATGACATTCTTAAAATCGCTCGAGTTTTCAAAAATTTTCATATCTCCGAAACTAATGGACCGATTTGGATGATTTAAAGAGCATTTATAGTATTTTGGCGAAAAAATAACATTGGTTATGGTCCTGAATTTCTGCGGAGACCAGAAATACCTGATTTTGCAAATTTGCGAAAAAGAGCTCTATTTTGATTCAAATAATGATGACCAATATTTTCTTATGAAAATTTTGCGACTATTTTGCAGCTGAAAAACTCGAAAATATTAAAAAAATATTCAAGTTTTCAATAAACTTAATAAAAAATATTCGAGAGAAAAATGGAGCGCGTTATAGCATTAAAGATGCACATACTCCCAACATAAATAACGATGGAAAATTGATGCATTCGATGATGAAAGCTGGTGGCAAAAACTCAATGTGTGACATATCGTTCGAGAAGCGCGCTCGCGAAGCCGGCAGGCAGCAGTTGAAAAACTGTCTCGCGAATACAACACCACCTTGATTGATTACTTAAGCGGTGCCCGGAAGTGTACATCACAAACAGATTCCGGAGGGCATCGCCCCATCCGGTGCACTCCTTCTTCCTCCGCATGCACTCTTCAACCGTGCAGAATATTGCACTTCGCTGCATTCCACCCCCCTTGAGGGGGGATTTTATTTCGCGAATATCGCGACTACTTAACGCTCCGAGATGAAGAGAGCTACTTAGCGTTCATTTCTCCCACCAACGCAACACGAGGGGTGGCAAAAGCGGGGGCGGCGTACGTTTTTAATGGCTTAGGGCTTCGTGAGAGATTTTTCAAGACGGCAAAGCCGTCACTGATGTCTTGTAATGCGTAAGACAAGAAGAAGTGAAGTGTGCTGGATGGCAGAGGAGCGAAAAAGGCGCGATATTTAAAGCAGCAACTTCATTAAATCGCGCCGAATAAAATAATTCCCAGTTTTTGAGCCGGCGTCGGAGGCGGCGGCTTCGGCGACGACGACGACGATGTCGACAACATCAACGTCGCCCACTTAAAACGTCTTGTTTTGCTACTTTTTCGCCGCCATCGCGTTTCAACGTTGGCTTCTTCATTCCTGTTCTTTTTGCTAGTTTTCCCAGGGAATATAAAGCGTCCGTAATTAATTATGACACGAGTTGAAAGAGATTTAGTGTTGAATTTACAAATGTAATGTTTTTCCTGCTCATTTGAATACGTTTTTAATTTAAGTCTGGCGTTATTTTTTCACGAATGAATTGCCCTTTATATTTTGTCTAAAAAATTTCTTCAAAAATTATGTTCAACTTATACACTGTAGTTAGGCAACCCATCATACATGAAAGACTCTAATTTGATTGTTTTCTTTGATCTATTTCAATGTATGTATGCAAAACGCTTGCTATTGCTAAATCATGAAACGAGCAAAATTCAATGATCTCAACGAAAACCCAGCATCTGCTGAGTGCGTTGCGCCGTTTACGTATTCATAAAATCGATTAGAATCGCTCCGGGTCGCTCATTTTAATAATACATAACCGATGATATCAATGGTTCGAATTGCCATCCGTCTCCACCGGCAATTTCGCGAGTACTCGAAACGAAAAACGGGGAAGCAAGAGAACGTCGTACGCTCTCGAGAATTTCAGTGTGTGTCCGCATAAAAATCGCATCTATTTAATATCGTCGTCGCTGGCTGATAAATTATCATATGATTCGCTTGCATAAATATGTCAATGGGCGCGCACGCAAAAAAAAGAACGGCCGACTGAACGAACGAACGACCGGAAGGAACGCAAATTGCAGCCGCTCTGAATTATTTATCATTTGCACAAGAGAACGCAGCGCGCGGCGGTCTGGTCAAACATGAACCCCCCGATGGAATCGACGCAATTCTACCATTCGGCTATAATTTCCAATTACACATGCACGAGATTACGAGCGAAATCCAGCTAAAAAACAATATCAACAATGAACTGGAAAACAACCGGCAGAAATTTAAAATGAAAATGAAGAATCGCGCAAACAACAGCTACACCAGAGCGTAAACAAACAACAAATAAACAAAAATACATGGTATAAACGAATGTAGCGAAATCAATTGTGTGATGGCCGAGTAAATATTGCAGGAAACTGCCCCATTAAAGAGATGCAAGTTGCGCCCATAAATAATAGGTGGCGAACGCTGTACGGTTGACGCCGCAATTAATTACTACCATGGAGGAAAAATGTTGTACAACAGATAGGAAAAAATCTCGTTTTATACCAGAGACACGTTGAATTATTCGCTGTTCGCTAACACCATAGCGGAGACGACGAACGCCATTTGTTCATTTTGCCCATCTTACTTCATGCCACATTTCGCTTCATTGCAAGGAGTTGCTTACGTTCTCCCAGCGCAGCGTGATCAATGCGCTAGATTTCAGATTGCATTCGTTAATTGAATGAATGGATTTACCTCCTCAGCTTCTGACAAGAACAAGCCGGGGCGATGTCAGCGACGAAGTACGACTGCAAGCGACGACTCCTCATCCAGTTGCAGCGCGACGTCTTCGAGGACGTGGTGATTAAACGCTGGCGGTTCATTATTGCATGATGCATCGGAAACTCCACGAATATTTGCGGCTCTAAAATAAGAATTTTTAGTTAATAATTGCGAAAACAACTGAATGCAATTACCATAATTGGTTGCACGAAAATCAAATTGAAAGCCTGCATTCAAATGCGTACAAAGTTCGAAGCGGTGAGGTGACTTTCAAGTAATCATTTCGGCATGCAATATTTCATATATCATAAGCGTGCGTGGCTCGGATGAGATGAAGGCAAAACTAATTTATCACATGAACGCACATGCCTTTTGTCGTGCACTGTAGCTGCTGGTGCTGCTGCCGCCGCCGCCGCCGTCATCGCAGGATTATAGCGCGCATTCGAAGGCAAGAAGGCGGAAACGATGTGCGCGATGCATTGACGAAAGTTGTTGGAACCTTCAATATCCTCCTTTGTCGTATGTGCGCGTTTCGATACTTGTGGCGTACATCTCGTCCTCGAGGAATGAATGCTGCTTTCATAGCATCTGCAGGAAGAAAAACAGAAATGAAAACGGCAACTTCACCGGAGAAAAATGATCAAGAGCGAGCGAGCGAACGAGCAAGGTTGAAGTTAAAACACAAAGCGGTGAAAGCAAATCTTTTAAGTCGTAGCCGCCCCCGCCGCATTCGTGATACAATAAAATATTTATCATATCATACATAAACATGGCAGAGCAGTGGTTGGTTGTGTTGGAAGTTGCTGCAGAAGCAGGTGAATTTCAGACGGGTATGGAAGCGGCGTCAAGTGAAATGGAAGAAAATGGATTTTCTTCCTTCATTCGAAATGAAAGCGGCATCGAATGAATAACACTCAAAGGATCGGTGGATTCAATCAAAACAGACGTTTGAAAACGTAATTTTTGTGTGCTCAGAGAAAATATTGATATTATAATATCCAATTAACTTGGCAAGGTTTAAAGAATCAAATTTAATTGATTTGCTTTCGAAAATCGTAGAAAAGATTTTTTGGGAAATCTGTAAAATGATATTAATTAAATCTCTATCCTCAACAAAAATGTTATTAAAGATTGAAATGAAATGTTGAATTAACTTCATACAAAAGTAATGGATACGATTTTGGAAGCATTAATGAATTAGACCTGGAGTTTGTACGGATGGCATTGCCGGTAAAACTCCTGAGATTCCCTAAACCTTAAGATTGAAGTCTTGCGGGGGTGGCAGCTGAGTGCGGTCTACGAATCGGTTGAAATTGAATGATGAAATTCTGTCTACGTTCGCTCACTCGCTACGAAACGGTGAATAGAGACCTGGAGGGCCGCATATACACATGTAGAAATCTAAATAAATAACATACCACCACCACCTCGAAGAAGGGGGCTGGTTGGTTGTGGATGATGTTATAAATTCGCACGCGTTGCGGTTGGACGCACAAATTCGGCGCGCCATGTTGAGCGCTCTCTCGATGCGTTGTTTTAATGGAAATTTCGACATTAATATCATCCTCGACGTCGACGTCCACGTCTAAGCCACCGCCACCGCGGTCTTCTCAATCCAAGCGGGCCTCGTAATTTCGCTTCCATCATTTTCGCGTGTGGCGTCTGCAACAACATTTCGCTATTAATTACACAAACACACGAATTGTTCCATTCGAACGGGCTACGAAACACGTCCGAATGATAGAGTATGAAGATGGGGGATGGAGAAGAGCGGCATCACAGACATTCCAATTCCAGACAGGTGAAAAGGAAAGACGGGGAAAATACGAGCCGTTTCGCTTTCCATGGACGGGAATGGACGCAAATGAGCAGAAATTGATTCATGCGAATTGCATGGTGCATTCAATGATGACAGCTTCTCGGAGTTAATGAATGCTTAATTGCCACTCGTACATCAATCTCTCGGATTACATGTCAAATTTCAAGCAATGAAATTTGCAAATTATGTGGTGAAAATTGAGGTGAACTCCAGGAAACTGTCGAAAAATCAACCTTATCTTTTCACATCGATTTGTTCGAATGATAAGGTCGACCTTTTTTCCATTTCACGACTTTGTCAAAAAGTGCAGTTTATCAGCAGCAGGGAATTCGGCATCCAGCAAGCAAATGTGGCGAAACGGCCGCCTGGAGCGCACCAGCCCCGAAAGGAAAAACGATCAAAAAGGAGAATCCCGGGAAAATGCCAGCATTCGGGTCCTTCAAGAGCATGTGCAAGTATGTTATCCACGGCGTAAGTCATAACCTTTTGTTAGCACCTTCAATGTGGGACTTGGCAGGCATGTTGGCGCTTTTCCGGCTTTTCCCTTTTCCCCGCACATACACACACCCATACATTCACAACGAACCTCTAGTATTTCCACCATTTTAAGACGCATGTCTAGATGCAAAAAGGTCCACTGGGAGTGGTGAAAACTATTTTGCAACTAGGCACGCTTACAAGTCGTACAAAACGGTAGAATTTACAGAAGCAAAATTACATAATTGAAATTTTCTTAATACCTCGTCGCTCTGGGAAATTTGACCTCCGGTGCAGGCAACGTAAAACATCAAGAAAACGTTTTCGACGGCGTGAAAACGGCAACAACGAGACGGTTAATATTTGAGAGCGTTGGTGTCTTCAATTTCAATTGCATTTTTCGTCCTCCTCGCTCGTTTCCTCGTTCGTCAAAGGCGAACTCCTCGGCGTAGCCGTCCACAGAGTAGCATATATGACACCAAGTCATTCGCATCCTCTCTCCTTTCGCTTTCAAATCCACGTCGTGCGCGGCCAATATTCGCACGCATTTTTATTCAGATCACAACGCCGTTCTGGGAGCGCGTGGCGATGGGGGATCAAACCTCCGTTTTGAATTAAATATTTATCCGAATCTCAACGAGGCAGACGTCAACCGCATATATGAATGCCAAATGGTTTCTAATACGAAATAAAAACTCGCACGTGATCCATAAACACGCACGCAGTTCCTTGCCGTCCGTTTTCGCAGTTGATCGCTCCAAAGTTCCACAAATTTTCGCAACCTACAAAAGAAAACGTATTAAAATCCGTACCGTCATTTTGCCGAGTTCATGAACTTATTTATGCATCATAGCAACAAGCGGCGTAAGAGCGAAATGTGAATTTTGAACGCATAATTACAAGTTTCATACATTAAATTACGGTATCCCAGGCGCTGGGGTCTTGCCCTTGCAGAGTGGATCCTACGTGCGTGCCAAGTTTGCTCCCAGTGCGAGACCCCTCCCAGAAATTGTTATACAACTCGCCGTATTCTTTCACCAGCTGATTCCAGCGATGCATGAGCAGGCCGTGGGTTGCTCTCGCAGGTCGACATGCGTCCCAATGCGAACTAGAACTGAAACCGTACGAAATGAGTAACTTTATAATCGACTAAAAGGGCATGCGTTCATGTGTGTTCTGTGTTTGTGTATGAAACAGTTAAATCGCTACGTGCGTTCGCCAAAACACCAAATTCACCAACACGCACCGCCATTTACCTAATTACTTCTTCGCCGTTTCATATTTATGAATGAGTCCGCTCATGCGGGGCCGCTCTGAATTTGCATCTACATCGGCACCATCTCGATATTAGGTTAGATTCACATGCCGCACAAGTTGATTCAACGACACCGAATAAAAACGAATGATGGTTATTTCTAGCACGGCTCAAACATCTCCAGACACAATGATCACCTATTGTTGTACTTATTCACAACGTTTATGCATTTTTTGGCAGACAACACGTAAATAACACGAAACGTTCGGCCGATTGGGATTATTTCTAGGCGGCGGTTGATGCCGTGTTGCCAGATGGCTGGGAATTATTCAATGAAGAAAATTGACATGCGCGAAATTCAAATTTATGCCATTTATTTTATGACTTTCCTATTATCATTCATCATTCATACGGATCGACGTGAATAATATTCATAGCGTTCGGGGAATGAAAATTATGTTAATACAAATAGAAGAGTAACTATTTGATAATAATGCTAATCATGGAAATATGCAATTTAAATGAAAAAGAGAACTGTACCGCTTATGTTAAACAACGGTTTGCACTTTGGAGTCGTTAAAAAACGAAAACATGTTTATTCATCTGATTTACTTACAGATATCTCATAGAAAGTATTATTACTTTTGGAAATATTTACTAATAAACGAGAAGCTCCATGTATATAAAGATTGCAAATTCTATAAACGCCAGCACATCAATTGGCAGTAATTCAGAGCGGCAATGCATTTGTTTTGAAATTTGCGTGGGAAGGGAATGCAAAAATATTGATATAAGTGTTCGATAAATATTTAAAGGTAAATTAAAATTTTTGTTGATAGTTACAATTAAGTACTGATACATGTGGCAACGTTGCATTGGCAACTTCCAATTGGGGACATATTAAATTTGAATTTTTTCAAATTATAAAAATTATAATATTTGTACAATGATTTTGCGAATATAATTTGGAAAATATTGCAAAATGCAAATAATGTGACGTCACATGCGCACCCCGTGAAATTGCGGGTACCCCAATTGGATTGTATCATGGTACGATTCGTTTCGTCTAGGTTAAAACCAGAAACTCGTGGGCATAAACTCGATGACTTGAAGCGAATATCATTCATAAACAAAAACTGTTATTCATTTCGTGCTAGCATAAATATTTGGCGGCATGTTTGGTGTATTTGGTGCAAATGGGTCAACATCATGTAGCAGATAAAAAAAATCTCCGATCACAACAACGCAGCGACCGAACAAATCGAGGCAATAACAATGCACAAATCGGCCGACTTCTGGATGTTGTGCGCCTACTACGACGTCCGAGACGCGTGCACGCTGATTACAACAATTTAAGTCACGGCATCAAGTTATCAAATGAGTGATTACAGCAAATTAAGCATAATTTTTCTGTTGTTCCAGCCAAGAATCGTGAAAAACGGCCAGACGAACGAACGGTAAGTGCCGCCTGCAATCGGCATTACAAAAAACAATTGAAATGTTTGGCATATTCGCGGCGAATCAAGCGCGGATTATTCATATTGTAATTGTCTCTAATTAACGTCCGTAGATATTCGAGGTATTTGCGTGCGTACGTATATGAGGAAGTGTTACTCGACTCTAATCTATGGAATATGCTTACATTTTTAGTGCGTGCCCGACCTGGTGAACGTTCAGCATGAAGAAGGCGAAGAGTGTGGAGTCGTGTGCGAACGTAGAGGAGAGCATCGACATAGATGGGATGCTGGCGCACGTGGGGGACTTCGGCAGGGCGCAGTTCATCCTCATCGGGCTCTTCAGCCTGATTAATTCATTGTCGGCGTTTCATTATTTCGGACAGACGTTCATCAGCGTGCAGCCGAAGCATCGATGCCGGTTTTTCGACGAAGATGGTGTCGGGAATTCGTCGATGGTTGAAGCTGGTGAATGTTTGGTCACGTTGAGGAATGCTTCAGGGAGTTTTAGCGAGCGTTGCACGACGTGGACATTCAACAGTAGCTATGGTTACGTTAGTCTCGTCCAAGAGGTATAACTCCCCCAGGTTAAATTTTCATAAATTTCTAATAGTTCGTTTTTTAGTTTGAATGGATTTGCGACGAAGATTGGAAGCCTGCACTAGGTCAGTCAGTCTTCTTCGTCGGCTCTCTCGTTGGAAGCCTAGCATTTGGAGTTCTAGCGGATCGTATCGGTCGTCTTCACGTCGTTGTCATGGCAAATCTATGCGCATTCGTGGGGAACTTCATCACGATCTTCGTCACCGATGAGCTGACATATAGCGTGGCACGCTTCATCGCCGGTTGCGCCACCGACACCAACTTCGTGATGATGTACATGATTGGTATGGAGTTAACCTCCAAAAGATTCAACTTTTTAATAAGGAATGTTTGTAGTCATGGAATATATTCGACCAGCGATGCGTACCGCAGGACTGAATCTCTCAATCGGTGTCTTCTACTGCGTGGCATCGATGCTGGTGCCATGGATTGCCGTCCTCGTGCATCATTGGAAGTACTTCCTGCTGGTCATAGCAGTACCGCACCTGCTGGTTCTCCTCTTCTACTTCGCGGTTCCAGAAAGTGCGCAATGGTTGATCAGCAAAGGTCGGTTCGATGCTGCGATGTCTTGTTTCGGACGCATCGCACACACGAACGGCCGCATCGTCAGCGATAAAGCTACGAGTCAGTTGCGAGCATACATGAAGACTCATATCAAAGCGGATTATAGTCATGCTAGTTTTCTGGGGCTTATGCGTACACCAAGATTGCGCCGGAAGACGATCATCCTCATCTTCAAATCGTAAGTCTCAAGATGTCTACATATGTTATGCACCAGGTGAATATCTCGTATGTTTTAGGATGGTTCTCAGTTTATGCTACGATGCAATTGCCCGTAATGTCAATGGACTCGGGTACTCCCCATTCGTCGTCTTCAGCGCCACTTCGGCGACGATCTTCCCCGGTTGTGTTATCATCCTCCTGCTGCAGGATCGCATTGGGCGCAAAGCGCTCGCCTCGGGATCTCTTTTCATCGGTGGCGTCTTCATCACCTTAGTGGGTGTCCTCCTGGCAGCGCAGAGCACACCGGATGCTACGGTGACGCTGGTGCTCACCGTTCTAGCCCGGCTCAATGTCATCGTTGCGTTCAACTCGGGACATCAGTACGCGTTCGAGTTGATTCCTACCGAGGTGCGCGCCCAGGGCGTCTCCGTCATACATGTCGCAGGATTTGCGGCGACCTTCTTCAGCCCCCAGATTCTCTATCTTGCGGGGTACTGGCAGCCGTTGCCGGAGATTATCGTCGGCTTGCTGCTCATCGCTGGTGCTGTCGCCTGTCTTTTTCTGCCGGAGACGCTTGATCGGACGTTGCCCGTTACGCTCGCGGAAGGCGAGCTCTTCGGCGAGGATGAGGGCGTTTTTGATTTTGCTTGCTGCGGGCGGAATTTGTCCGAAAGTCGGACTGTGCTCACTCCGTAGTCAGTTCTAGTCGATTGAGTCACATGCTATCACCATGTTTTGACGAGCCAAAGATAAAAGTTGTGATATGGTCGTTGATGTATCAAGCTGTATAGAGAGAGATTCTACAGAAAGAAATGAAATGTTAAAGGCACATTATGCTTAAATTACAGTTACAGTATAAACAATTAATATAAATCTAGTGCCATGTTGAATTTTGCATTTTGAAATGACTTGAGCACAGTATCAAATGAAAGCTAATAACAATTGAGATAATAACAACGTATTTATAATTTCACAAAAACAATGTTATTTGCAATTTATACCCCGCAAATTGTAGGGTCCCTGGCAGAACTTTGCCACCATCTGCCTTGTTACTGAATAAGGAATTAAAGATAGCAATAATTAAGAATTAATAATTGCAGATGGTGCCCACCCCCGCGCCGTGGACGCGCCTGCCAAGAATTACCCAGGTGGGATCGTCATCTGATCCCCCTGAGCCGGGTTAATGATTTTGCGACTGATATCAGAAGGCA
>JARJDZ010006126.1:0-19472 GCA_030264555.1 Aleochara sp. GC000083
CGCTGCGGCTGTCCAACGTGCTGCCATGTATTTCTCCCATAATGCGGCTGACGCTGCGGCTGCTGAGGGGCTGTGCGGCTGTGCGGCTGATCTAGAATCGGCGAATCACATCTACTATCGTTCGGCACAGCTGCCCCCCTCGACCACCCCCCACTCATTGGCGCCAACTTCTAACCTAACTCGCCCGGCTTTAGCTAATACCTCGCGAGTGCCAACGTGCAGTGTTGCCATTCTGCATTATATACTCGCTTTCCCCCCCCAACCTCTACAGTTGTTGCGTCGAATGAATATTTATTCCCATGATTTACCGTCCTGGCAAGTTCTTTATTTCGACTCCATTCCGCTCATTATTCAACCTATACGCCGAGTGCAGTGTTGCCAACATGTGCAAACGGCGCAGCTGCCACACACTCGGAGCAAGTTACAAGTTTTGATTACCAATAAGATAATAATATTATCTATGTGTTGTGTGTGGGATTAGGGGGCGGATAATTGAATATGCGCATAGATTGCGCATCGATTAGTATCGGATTCGGGGGGCGGCGCTGTTGCGGCGTCCCCATTACTAGTTAAGCTGCCCAAATGGTTGCCTATAACATCTCTTTCAACCAACTCATGATAAACTAATAAGCAAAAATTTCTAGAACAAATTTTAAAAAATAACACAACCTAATAACTCTGTTTGGGGTTCCAACTTCGTTGGTTGTTGTGGCGTGTGTGGAAGAGCTTCAGGGGAATTTACTTAAGTTGAGTCAGCAATAAAGCCACCAACAAACCGACATTGTTTGTTGCCAACCAAAGTGGCATTGGAGTTCTACAACTGGAGCACCTTTGTATCCGGTGTTCGGGTAAAAGTGGCTGGTGCAATTATATAGTATATAGTGGGTCGACCGCCTCCAGCCGGCCATTTCTATTTGCATCTCTTGCGGAATGCTTGAGATGTGCACATACACGGATCTATGCGGTTGGACATTGCGGCAACTTGCAGAACAAGTTGAGTGTTGTTTGGGAAAGGAGGCAAAGTATACAACCCCCTATACTAGTACACGCGCCATCTCTTGCGGTGTAGCGAAAGTACACGAGAAGTTAGGTGGATTTTTATGGATACGGATGGAAAAGTCAAATTTCTAGAAGAAACTAAGGAAAGTGAGGTTAGATTACATTGAAGAGGTATACTAGTAGTGATCGATGATCAATAATTCTTAAGTAAATTTCGAATTTACTCGAATGATACTCCACTCTCGGTTGCCTCCACTCAACTTGGACGAATTAATTAAACCGCGAGTGGATTATCCTCGCTGTTTGCCTCCGCAGTCTTCGCCGATGGGGGGCGCCACCACTCACCTCGTCTCACGCCCTAAAGCGCCCCGAGTGAGGTGGATTATTATCGATAGGAGGTCTCATTATTCGTTATCCTTCGACACTTTCCAGCCGACGCCATTCATCTAAGAAATCCTCCTCCCCCTGATGAGGGAAGCGGAAGCGCTCAACCCATACTTTCTTTCGTCCTTCACCGGAAACGAGAAATTACAACTCGTGCACAGCATCAGAATGCAATTAACTATCTGCCCGCGTGTCGTTTATTTAAGCACGAAACAAAGGATGTTTACAAGCAAATTGGGAAGATTGTCGACGCTAGAGGGCGCCACCGGGTACGCCATTCATTCAGGGTTGCATAACTTGCATTGCAGCGCGTTCTTGCGGCGATCGACGCCGACGGTGCAAACAATGATCCATCGTTGTTGTTGTTGTTGTTGTTGGTGCTGCTGGCGCGATGCTCATCATCCTCATTTTCGTCGTGTCCTGAAGGATCCGCGCTGGAGGCCCTTTCGTTGACGTCGTCGTCGATGAGGAAAGTAAACACAAAGTGTCTGCATTCTTCACACTCCCCTTTGGTGCCCTTGCTGGAAGTTTGAGCAAACTCTCATCGTCGTCGTACCGCCCCCCGCATACTCAATGCAAGTGTTATTATTAGCAGCAGCGCCCCCTCTCGCTCGGTTTTTGAATGCACGCGGACGGATTGTTTGATGACTGCTGCATACGTGGCGTATGTGATACGTGCCAACATGAGGGCGATGGATTTAATTAAAGACAACGGGCGCACCCGTCAACTCGATACGGGATGAAGTGGAAGGGGTGGGGAGGAGTGGAGAGGGGATGTGTCCTAGACAAACACGTCGTCATCGTCGTTGTCGTCGCCGGCACAAGTTGGTGGTGTACGGTGGGTTGCCGCGTCGAAGTTTCGATAATTTACGACGGCGACACCGAGAATGCTTTCACTTGAGGCACACGCCACGCGCGGCGCTGTCTTCTTGTTATAAATATTAATAGTCGTACATACTCAACACGTGTTCCAAAGTTATTTTGGCGTGTTGTATTGTCTGTGTGCGTGGGGGGCGGTGAAAATCTTCAACACGCGAACAACTTATTCTCGAATTTCCTGAAATAGATAGATTCATTAATTTGCAACTTCCCTGGTGTTTATACAACCAAACATACAATTCGTAAACCGGAAACATGTCGTTTTCTACTTGTTCGATATTGTCTTCGTTTTCTTTTTTTGTAATTTGTCGTTTCTTATTTTCTGTAATCAATTTCGTCCATTCTGAGATTGATTAGAACTGGGAGCAATAATTGTGCATTAACAATGAGCGTCGCGTGCACGTGATTAATTCGTTGCATGTCGATTCGTGCGCAATTCGCGAAAAACTCTCTTCGGCGTATGTCGTGCTTCCCCGCGCGCATTGACAACGCAGCAAATGTAATTATGCAGAAATTTACATCCGGTCCAGGTAGTCGCGAGTCACGTTGCTTGCAAAACGGATTAGTTGTTGCTGCCATCGCCGCCGCCGCGACGCCAGCGCCACCACTACCGCCGGTGGGTGGCAATCTATTTCCTCTTTTTGACGTGCTTTACTCGGCGGACATCATTCATTCGATTTGTGGACGCATGCGGACGTGAGTTGAAAACCCGCAACCAATCGTCCAGTGGCGCCATCTCGCCCCCATTCGGATCAACCACGCGATGTACTTCCCACATTTCCTTCGCGCAGCGAGATGAATTAATTCCCGCCGACAACAAACAAAGCGCATTACTCATTATTTGCATTGAAAACAAGCAAACGAAATAAATACGCTTTTGGTATAAATAAACTTTGCGATAATGATGGTCGTTCTTCGAGCATTGTTGCTCACTGTGTGTGCGCTCTTCTTGAAACAAAACATGACGACGTTGCCACAATAAACAGGATCGATATCCGCGAGCGTAATGCTCATTTATCCGCGCAATCTTCGCGCAAACAGTTGCGTTTTCTGTACGCCATTTTCCACTCATCCCCCCCCTTTACACACACTGATTTCTTCCAGTCGTTGGCGAAATCACGAATCAGGACGTGCTGCATCGTATACCTTCGTTTCATCATCGATGTCAGTTTGGTTGCATATACAACGAGCGGCGGTGTTGCCGTCGAGATGTCAGATTGCGACAAGCGGGGACAAAGACTCGTACGCGTTTCGATGTGGAACGAGTGTAATAATAAATAAATAGCGATGAGCGATTTCGATTTTATGGTCGAGGTGGTATATATCCGAAGGCAATCAAATTCATAGAGGGCGCCGTAAATGTACGGGGAAGTACATTTCGCTCACTGCATGCGTCATTCCACTGCAGTTTTATTTAACCTCAAAACACACCCTCAAACACTTTTTCTTCTTGTCGGGATATTTTTCGTTGACTTGATTATTGGATATATTCAACAAATATAACTTGTAACAAATAGAGGGATGAATCGAATCGTTTGGTATTTGGCGGTTTGATTAAATGGATACGGACAGACAAACATCGAATGGGTGAAATAAAAATCCCCCATGCACAACGATCGATAACTACACAATCGTGGTAATTATAGAGGGCGCTATGCTCTCTCGCTATCATGTGAAATATAAACATTGAATGCACGAACTAATTCCATCCAAATTCGATCAAACAAATTACATGCTGAGGCAAATCGAACGAATTCTACCGTATAGTTGATTTGATTAAATATTATTGCAACGCATTCGCATTTATATGCTAATTTTCAAGTGTTGACAAAGGCGCCTCCTCAAATTTTCCAATACAACTCGCGAATTGGTTAATTACATAAGTTCATCAATCTGTTTGTTTGTTGGCATTTTTACGTTTCCTCAACGCGGGAACGATGACGCCATCTATGACCGAATAGTTGCGCTAATAACCTAATTGTCTCTCGGCGGACAGATAAATCCGAAATAAAATGCGACGGAGAGCTATAAATGAGGTTAACTTCCGCAATAAAAACATAATTACGCAACAAATTGTTAATTGCTTATGGAGGGACACTTAAACGGCGCTGCAATAAAAGAAGGAACGGATTCTCCGCGCTCCTGCAGGAATAGAGAAATATATTCTAATGTTGTTGTTTGTCGACTTGGCTCGTTTTTTCCTTCCGGGGGGAGGGAGGAGTGGGGGCATTAGTTAATTGCTCGTTATCCACGATATAAACAAAGCGCATCCGAATTTATGTCGTTACGCTTCGTTTGTTTTCGGTTTTGGTTTCGTCCGCCATTGTTTTATTTTTTGTTTATGCTCGTATATAGTAAATTAATTTTCGCTTAAGTATCGTCTGGGTTTATCGCATTTTATTTTGTGGTGGGGGGCGGTGGAAAAAAATATTTCCACTCGAGCGGGCGACGTAATCGCGTCCACCGTTATCTCTGTAACTAATGGCCGCCCTCCAGTGCCACCAGCGCCACCAGGCGCCATGCTTTAAATGTACCTGCCGCCCCCTCCACTTTAAAATCACGTGTGTGCGTGCATGTGTGGTGTAAAAATATGAATAATTTTTATTGTTTTTACACCCTCGGCTTTGGAGATAAAACGAGATATGGTATGGTGGTGGGGGGTGGCTCGAAGACGACCTGTGTTGAATGTTTAAACACTTTCGAGTCGGTTCTTTTTGTCGTACATGCGAATGACGTCATTTCATACGCATCCAAAAGTGTGGTTATGTTTGTAAACGGGAGGAGATGATTTGCTTGATGGAAAATCAACACAGAGGGGATGGAATACGAAATGGACGATTGTGGTGGGGGTGATGTTGGTGGAGACAGTTGACACGCGTTTTTCCATCATTCTTTTACGCATTGTTTGACGACGGTTCAAATTTAGTCATTTCCGACGTTGACAAGTGACAGACACTTATTATTTATTTGTTTAATTTCGCTGGGTGTTGTTTACATGATGGGGCTGAAAAGTGGAGGGGAGGATATGCATAATTTAAAGGGAGATGTCATATTTTTTGGTTATATTGCCTCTAAACCTAACCTTAATAAAATTTGTTGGTGTTCACCCGAAGTGAATAATTTAAAAATTTAATCACTTAATCGAAATAACAATAAATCTTTACGACTGAATCACCAATACGTTAAAAGAACAATATTATCCCCAAATCGTTGAAGCCAACCTCGGAACATAAAAATTCATGGTGCGCCATCTTTTATCAAATGCGGGCAATTTTTTGGTTGTTGCATCCGATGCGCCATATTTACGCGCGCGCGATTTAATGAATCGCACTTTAATCGTCTGATTTATGGCGAAACTTTTGTCGCGCACTTCCGCTTCCGGTCGACGTCTTCGCCGCCACCAGCGCTAATCTCGATAAAACGCAATATTTACTCGAAGAATTCATTGATGGCGGTGACAATATGCACACCAGCCGCCAACGCATTGTTGCCAATTCTCTTAACTTCAACGTTGCCGTCTGCTCTGCATGCAACAATGCACTCATCTTCGCTCTCTTTCTATCCGTATCTTCTGGTGGTAGTTGTTGGTGTTTGTGGTGGTGGTGGCGATGCCAGTGGCGGGTATTGAGAATAAAGGCGCTTGAGCAGCAAACATGAAAGCATTGCGTATCCGAAAGGATCAGACAAAGGAGTGAGAGACCTTTGGATAGGATAGAGATGGAGATGTTGGGTGAAAGAACGTTGTGCTCGGATTATCCTTCTGGAATTATTAATATTAAAGTATCTGCAATTCATGCTTCTCCAGGCCGAGCGAGACCCGTCTTCGGGCACGTCTGCCGCCCCCGACCGCCCCTTTTGGGCTTTCATGCCGTACGACGGGTCTATTTTGATGTTTCGAATGGAAACGACGCTATTATTATAACAATATGTTTATGTTTATGTATTTCGTTTCGTTTGGAGGGCGGGGTGGCAACCGCCGTCGGGGATGTTAATTAGTCATTTGCATGAAAAATTCACAAACGGATTGTACAAGTATACAAATTCTCCGAGTTTGAAAGCAAAGTTTATTTTCTTGCTTAGTTCTTTTTATTTTGTGATTTCTTGCCGCCATTTTGTTTATATTTTCTGATTGCTAACCACATTTTATCAGTACCTCTTGGTATGAAACCGCTAAATTTCTTCGTTGGTGGCGTTGTCATCGTTCATGCAACACTGTACGTAACTTAGAGTCACTACCGTCGAGAATTTCCGTTATACTCACATGTGAGTGAAATACAACCATGAGAGACAATGTTGAAGAGCTTTCAAAGACGTCTACTAAACTTGAAACATGTGCAATATTTTATTGACGCCGGCAGCGTTGCCGCCTCACATACCCATGATGCAATTCGCAGGTGTACACTTTCTCCCACGTCATTCGCTCATTTCTCGCAGTGCAGAGATTAATTAAACTCAGTCGGCATTGTCTTAAGCTTACGGCAATCTTCTTGAACGGGGGCGCCACCATCGACTTGAACACCGTTCACAATTTCATTTACCTACGAGATTTATTTGTTTTCTTAGGCATCGGCTCTGTTTATCCTTGGAAATGGATTTGCTATGTTTTCAGGTTATGTTAGGTTTGTGCGAGAAATCATATTTCCAACTCGATTCGCGACTTTCCGCACATTCGCATATCAACTGTTACTTAACAGATCATCAACGATGCACAAAGCGCATTATTGCGTATTAGCGCAATGATCCATATCGATCCTTCCCCCTCTCCCTCCACTCTCCGCCACTCTTTGTCGGATTGGCGGCTCATGCATCCCGGAAGTCTGATCGCTTGTGTCACTTGTTTTTCGACGCTCGTAACATGTTTGCATATGTGCAACAATAACAAACTCGGGGCGTGTGCGCGTGTGCACAACTAATAACAACAACAACATCAACAACAACAAAGGATCGGTTAATGCATTCGCATTTGGGAGAGGGGGGAGGAAAAGCGGCGGCGAGGAATGCGCAGGCATCGAAGTGTACAGAAGCGATTTGCATTGTAATGCAACTAAATAACTAAATACGTATGCTGGGCTGCATACGTAATGTATACTTGTGTAATCAACTATTTATTAATTTAATTAGTGCCGTATGCGTTCATAATGCGCCATGTATCCTGATATCTGATACGTTTACACGTGTATTTAGGTGTGTACGTTTACTTACTTACTTTGGTTACAACCGGAATAATCAACGGGGATGTCTAAAGGTACGGAGTGACGTAATGGGAGGGATTATGAATGCGTTCACATGCAACAATGTTTGCGATAATTACACATCGCGTAATGATTTCGTGTTCGACTTTGCTACAGGTATTCTGATATCTTCGTTCGTAGTGTAGTCGATGCATTTGTTTGGATCATACAGTGGACTCTATCTGGTTGATATAATTGAGTGGGTTTAGGAAAAGAAGGGGAGGTCCCCTCGAGATTGCACCCTCCTATTTACTCGAGTTGGGGTTCCGCGAACAATAGATTTCATTCAATTGTGCAGGTGTTAGGGGTGGAGTCATGCAGGTGCACCCAATTATAAACCGACTTTCAATCCTCCCCTTTATGCGTCACCGCCCTTTCACTTCACGTGTGAGAATCGACTGTATTTTCTAATATTTCTTTCGTTTAAAATGGTTTAAAAAGGGATGTTTTCGTTATAAATTCAATGTAGTTTTATTACAGCTAGTTATATCTATTTCCGCTCACTTTGTTGAAACGTTAAAACGTAAAATCAAATAAGTACGGACTGCTTTATTCCTTTGGGGCACAACATTTCAAAACGAATACACCTAAACGTGTAATACCCCCATTTATTTGTTGTTGCCCGGCTTCTAAAACGCGCTGTTAAGGATATTGTCATATGTGTGGGTCCTTGGGTTGTGTATGATTACCGGGGACGTTCCACGCGGGCAATAAATTTACATAAATTCCGTGATGGCGCTGTGTGCGCCGCCGGCAATGCCGGCCCCGTCAGCACATGTATAACGCTCGCGTACGTGCATTTTAAACCAAGTTACGCCATTAGGCCAGACCTGCACCTAGACCCACGGTGAAGACGTCCTGATGCGGGGGATAAAGTCGGTGGCGAGGAACTCGTGGGGGGTGGGAAGAAAGGTCGCTCTCCACTCGTGTTTGCTCCGCATTACTTTGTATTGTTTTCCGGCGGGGGCAGCCGCTTAAGGTGCCATTTACAAGCCGCCGCCGCCGTCATAATTCCGCCAATTTGAATATTATCATTATTGTACGCGTATATGTATGTCTACATGCATGAAGTATGTAATATTCATGCTCGCCGTGCAAATAAACCCCGACTCGACCGCCTCCGAGTTGTAAAACCTGTGATGATGCTGGTGGGGGGCGGCATGAATTTCAATGTGTTTATTGCCCTAATTAGGTTAAGTGTTATTTCCGGTCTAATTTTATTTTTTTTTCGTTTGGTACCTCTTATTTGACATATAATTTTTCTCGAAAATTTTTTTCCCAATTTGAAGCAAAAATTCTTCATCATCTTGGAAATAAACAAAAGCAGGCAAAGTGCAATAAAATGTAAGTCCACTAATTAATTGACGTTATTATTGTTGGTTGCGGCTCGTTTATGATCACCTGCCCCCGATATACATCATACTTAGTTACATTTACGATCGGCCATCTTGTTATTTTTGTTGTTGTTCGTTTTCTTTCGTTTTTTCTTCCACACAATATTCTTGATCTTTATGGCTTTACCACTCTACCATCGGTCGTGTTTATTTCCTCTTCGTTTTTATTTTTAATGCGTAAATGATGAGGAATGATGGCGGTTCGATAATGGCGGCAATGGCCGCGCCGGCGGTAACCATGATTCAGCGAAATTGAAGTCGATATCTTTCTTAAAATCATAAACATGTTCGCGGTATTCCTTCGGGTCCTCCGCCGCCGCCGTTACTTCCGCAATCTTAGTCCGGTCGGCCTCCAGCACCACCGCCCCCGGTGTAAACAATCTATAATTCTATATATGAGTTTATATATTGGCATGCGCTATGTATCCTTCTTCGTCTTCTTCTTCGGCTGCTCGCGGGTGTTATGGCAATGAAATGGCGGGCCGGGGGCGGAGGGGGGCGGCATTGGTACGTGTGCCACTTGCAAGATTTATTTATTCGACGCGCCCGGATGCCATTATGGATGGTGGCCACAATTCAATCTGTCGGAAACGGCGCACTGCAAACAAAGATATTGCCATTTAACGCCCGCCCCCCTCCCAAGCAGCAAAAACATCCACTTTCGGTGGGATCGTCGACGAATTTTATTTATTTTGGCTTCGGCCATTGTCGGCACACCTCGATTTTAGTTCTTTTCCGTAAGAAAATTACCTGTTTGTGCAATTTTTCCTTCTAACAACAATTGTTTATTGTACAATTGATATTTTTTTTGTTTTTTCACTTTGAATTTCAAAAATTTAACTCGTTGAAATTAAATGCATTTTGAAACGGAGTTTTCAATTCCGTATTTTATTGTTTTTGCTGGATTGATTTTAAACAATTATGGAAAAGAGTTATTTATCCATAAAATAAATTTTTGGCTATAAATAATAATATACTGCATAAAATATGCCAAAATGCAATAAATTGGAACGATTCTCCATTAATTTGTTTAACATTATGACAGGTCAACGATTTGCGCGGATTTTATTGTTATTATTTTTTAAAATTTTTTCCTCGATCGTACTTCATTATTATTCGAGTTGTGTCAGTCATTAAGAATAACAAAAAAGGTAACGAGTTACTAAATCCTGTTTGGTTATAATTGAATTTCAATTGAAACAAATAATTTCAATTTTTTATTACAACTGATATAATTAACTACGTTAATAATATCATCGTCAATGTAGTTTGTTAAAATAGTAGATGGCAGCACTTCATATTATGGTGTCTTAAGTAGCTTTCTGATGTCCTGGTATATTTATTCGAAAAAATGCGATGATAACGAGAAAGTTTTTACAACATTTAGCAACGCTAATCTAAGTTCGTTGGTTGTCCGTACAAAAACTATGTCGCTGGGGGCGGCATGTAAGCAAGCATAATGCACGTTCGTACTTTTTGCGTTTGCATTTGACGACTTCGTCGTCCACCCCCCACCACTACACTATCGCTACCCCCTCCAGCCCCTTCCTTTCTACTCGTCGCCAACATTTTATCCTTTTGAAAACGGTGTGAGGTTCTCGGGGAAATCCGA
Organism: Aleochara sp. GC000083; assembly: GCA_030264555.1. NCBI lineage: Eukaryota > Metazoa > Arthropoda > Insecta > Coleoptera > Staphylinidae > Aleochara > Aleochara sp. GC000083. The sequence goes on from JARJDZ010006126.1 coordinate 10,500, forward strand.
TGCCTCGGCCATTATTACTGCCAGAGAAAGAGGTGTGTTTTTTGCGGATGTCGGGTCTCCGGGTTGTGAAAAACCCCCGAATCTGATTAACAGTCGCTGGTGGGGGGCGGGCGACAAAAACGAAGATGCGCGACATTGCGAGACTAAGTAGGGTAAAAAAATTGCAGAAAAAGTTGTCCGTTGAGGAAACATCGGCGATACAACTCGTGGGTGGTGGGGGAAGTTAAGTATTGTAAACGAGATGGAAGGAGAGAGAGAGATGGAGCGAGGAGGTTATTAAGGGCTGCCCTTATGGGGTGTAATATATGCAATGGGACAATTAACAAATCTTTTTACCCCCACCACGTCGCTTTATAGCCTTGAATAACACGGCGTCGATGTTTTGCATTCACTTGCGCTCGCGGCGCCCTCTTTTTAAATGCACTCCCAACGAGATCCATTTCTCCGGGGGATTTTCCACGGAGGTTAATTTGGACCAAATTAAAAATTTAACCGACTTGGTTGCTAGACATTTATATTCTTGTGTTTCGTTTTTTTTATTATGTCGTGTTGGGCAATTTACCAAGGGAATAATTTTTGAAATTATCTGGTTGGAAATCAGAAATTTTTTAATTAGATGTATTTGTATTTTCAAAATGGTTGTATTGTATCCATATTTGTATCCTTGTTGTCATAGCAACGCAATTTTATTTTGCTATCTTCTTCGTGAAACATTAATAGTTCGTTATCCAATGGTAAATTACGCAGAAACATCCTTCTCGTTTTTCTGCCATGCCAACAAATAGATTTTCATTTCCCATGACTCCTCGCGCGTTTTCTCTTGTCTTCTCAACGCTCGCAACAACTTGTAAACGAACGATGAGCGTGTCCAATGATCATGAAATTAAATCCGTCGCCGTCGTCGCCGCCGCCGCCTCCGAGTAAGTGTAAACAACAATAAGGAGTAGCAACAAATTAATGGCATTCAGTCGAGGACGTGCATCATCATCATCAACATCTTCGTGGTGGTGGTGGTTGTCTGGCGTTGGGGGCGGCCAAATACCGAACGAAGAAATGGAATTTCATTTCCCTTCGTTTTGTGTCGTCGAATCTTTCGCGAGCCGCTTCCCATCCTTCCAGGGGTGGATGTGGAGGTGGTGGGACTCGGCCATGAAGACGACGTCCACATTGGTCATGATTTGCTGCATTCCGCTCAACTATATAATTATTTTCATCATCGTAAGCGACTCGCGTCGTTTCTTCTTCCGTGTTGCGTTGTGTATGTGCTTCGTGTCGCTGTCATTTCTCATCTCTTCGGCGATGGTGGTGGCCGCTGCCGCCGCCGCCTCCAGTTGCGTTATTTGTTTTGCGTGCTTGCGTGCTGTCCCTTCGTGATTCATTTCGTCGAGTCGAATGGACAACAGCTTTCTTTTGTTTTGGTCGGATTTTCTTTTCATTGTCCTCGAGGAGAGGTAATTTTAATTAATTGCATTTCAAGCGTTTTCCATCGTCTTCGAATTCGTGTATTTTCGGATTTTCTAGTGATAGAGATTTCATGTCGGGGATTTTGTGTTTAAATATTTGTCCTTTCAATTGGTAAACATTTTTGGATGAATTTGTTGTTCCTTTGGTCTCGAAAATTAAAATTTTAAAAGTTGGAATTTTTTGTGATTAAAATTTGTGTTCCATTCAAATAGACAAAACTTTTAAACGATATATGATATCATTATGAAATTAATTTTAAAATATCCTCCATGATATCTTCTTTAATGTTTCGTAATTGTTCATAATTTTTTTTTGAATTTTCGGTGAAATTTTGAAGGAAATTTTAAAATTTTCCTTGAAAATTTTGGATTTCTTTGGACTAAACTCCCTCAAACTTTTTCAAATCTCAAGTTATTCTTTTAGAAATAAACTCAACTTATTCCCAACTAAATTGTGCATCCCCTGTCGCTAATATTTTTAAAATCAGACCTTTGGTTAAAAAGTTATGGCGTTTTAAACTTTGAAAATCTAAAATTCAGGGCTCTCCAAACCCCCCTCGACATTGCATCAACCGGAAGCCGACCTTTTGTAATAATTCGAATGTAATACGAGCGATACCAGTCCGAACAGTGTAATAAAACCCGTGCGTAAAAACCCGCATATAATGGAAAATCAACTACTCGTCGTCGTCCCCACTCCACTTCGTCATCGTCGCTTCGGCCCGGGAAAAACCAATTGAAAACGCGAAATAAAATAGCAATAATGCGTGCGCCCGGCCATCAATAAAACATGAACGCCAATCAATTAGTAATATTTAAAATGCCTCGTGGGCCTGAAGTGGTGGGGGTATCGATAGCGATGGTAGTGTTGGTTGTTGGGAGAAAACGAATATCAATATAAATATTGAAATGAAAACGTTTTTCAAATGGGATTTTTCAAAGTGCTCCTCTTAATAAAACAAGCGCGCCGAACGTATCGTTTAATTGACGGCGCGGCGCATTTAGCACACCGAAACGATTGCATTGTTTGGCGATTGTTCAAGTGCTCGGATAATGGCGCACGCCGCCTCCATTACCGTCATTGTTGTCATCGATAAATATTTCAGTTGCGTTGATGTGCGATATTTCCGCGTCACATTTCAAAGCGGCCGTTCCACGCGTTCAAATAACGCCCTCTATGTTTTCCTAAGGGTTCTTCTAATTATTCATATTGCCGCCATATTGCAAAAAATCAAAAGGTTTCATATTGGTTGTTTTCTGTATTGTATTGTACTTTGTATAATTTTTTTTTCTTGGTGTGTTGTTTTTTGTTGGGGTGATTGTTGATACATCAATGACTTTGTGGTTGCCTAAGGGGTTGTATTGGTTGCCTATACAATTTTTAAAACGTCGTTCATTTGTTCCCGCTGCAATTTCCCTTCCCCCATTTTTCATTTTCATGTCTCCCCTTGTCTTATTATTTTTATTTTCATGCGATAAAAAATTGTCTTGTGGTTACAAAATTCAATTTACCTCCGTTCACTCCCACCACTCACATTTCCCACTATGCAACACTTCTTACACGAAATGGGTGGTTGGCTGAGAACAAAAAAATCTTATCTTGGTAATGTCTTTTTTCCGCTCCCGAGATAATCGAATCGAACAACAAAAACAAAAAAAACCTCCACGTCTGACAAATTGCTCGCCGCATTCGTGCATAATGATGCAATTAAATAGTTGCATTACGCCGGCAGCGTATATGGAGTGGGGGGCGGCGCGGCATGGATTACATTCCACATTTTGATCCCATGGGCCGCACTACGGGGGGCAGCAGGATTTTTTTGTCACGTGGACATGGGTGATGGGGTGCCGTAAATATGATGGTACGTTAAATGCGTTCGCCCATTCACGTGCGTGCATTATTGATCGTCGGCGGCGGCCGCCACCGCCACCAGCATCGTTCCTGTTGCCGCCACCATCGCCGCCGTTGAATTATTCAAGTGGGAGCATGTTAACAGCGCGATTTTTACAATCACTATCAGTGTTATTTACACGAAATGCCTGTCACTCGCAAAAATATCTTATTAAGCCTACCCTGTCGCCCCCCACTTCAACCCCAGGTCCCTATCAGTAAATACCTAAACGCTTTATATCCGGATTAGTTGTTTGTTTTTTTCTTGTTGGTTGAAAAAATGTGATGGTAGTCTAACAATGAAGTAAGTTTTTTTGGTCAGCCCTGAATTCATATTTTTGGAGAATTATAGGTTGAATTTTTTTAAAGTTGGATTTTCTTGCTTTGGATAACCCTGGTCAATATTTTCGTTCCTAATTTCTTGTAAAAATTTGTTGGTTTTTTGGGGAATTTTGCATCAAACATGGCGCCCTTGATATATTCAATTTCTAACCTACTTTCGCAACCATTAAATTTATAATAATTACGTAAATCCCCGAATAAGTCATCAATTTAAATTCATCAAACATTTCGTGGTGCACTCTTCTCCACAGGCACGTATTAATGCCGCGTAATGCATCAGCAATTTAGCATCATTATCATTGCTCGGTGCGAGCATGTGGTGGTGGTGGGGGGATTGAAATATATGTGAAGTGCCATGCGATGCGCCATTACGGTTTGACGAGTGTGCCGCTGTGCCTGTAGAGAAGGAAATCGGTCGAAAAATAATGATAGATCGTACTGACTGCGATGGTTAATTTAGCCGTGGCGATGACAATAAATTAGGTCTCGCCGAACGCCAACGATGCATGGCGGGTTGCTCGGTTCGTGTGTGCTCGTGTCGCCTCGTAGCTCTGCTACTAATTGATTGAAAAATATAAATCACACGTTTTCCACCAAATCGGCAATCATTTATCACATTACGCACGCGCGTTAAATACTAGTTTTGCTAATAGCCTCCCATCCCGCCCCCAACTCCCAGCCACGTTATCATGTGTTTTATGTTGGCGAGATACGTCGGGGGTTTACCGAACGAGCCGATAAATGGAGGGGGCATTCGATCGATTGATTATTAATCGAATTATTTGGCTTAATTTATATAAATGTCATTCGTTCATATGGTAAACGACATTCGTCGATTGTTTATTTATCCGGCCGAGGGGATTTTAATGGATGGGTAGATTTTGACTAATTATTTTTCAATAATTTAGGCTCCTCTCTAATTGGACATTTTATGTCGTAAAATTGTTTGTTTCGAGTCCGGTCCTGTTCCAAAAAATCGACAGTTAGTTTTTCAGGGTTGTCCAACGCATAATTCCACTTGGTATTTTCTGGATACTTTCTTTACTCATTTGTTGAATATTGTGGTGGGGGCAGTCAGTCAGGATGGGAACAAGGGGACACCGGAAATTGGAAAAATAACTCGCAAGTGTGTCACGATGCACTGCGCGCCCCTGATGGCGATGGCAGCAGTGTCGACGCGGTATAAGTAGGAAATTTAATTTAGTAGGCGGCAGTTTTAATTTGCACGCGCGCACGCCACTGCCTTTCTACCGACATGGCACTCTGCTGCCACCGCGACGCGCACTAGGTATTTCGAATTAAACAAATTATTTAATTAAACGGCGCCGCTCGTTCCTAAACTGCGAGTTAATTAATTGCCGGCGCTCTCTTTTTCCGTGTTTTTCCATGGAGCGTCGCGCGCGCATTTCGTCCTCAATGATATATCTCTCTTTCGGGGGCCGCTCTTGACGCGTACATTGAAGTCTACAATAAACCAATTAGCAAGGTGGCATTTAATTGGCGCCACACATATTTGGAGTGTTTGGACACACCTGGAGGCTTTCAATTTTTATCCTTGTAACTTTGGACAACCCTGACTTCTTGATGTATTTCCATTTGATTTTCTTGTGCTAATTGTCCTTCGTACAAACGAAAGTGCGAAGTGGGGGGCGTCATGGTTGACACAATGTGTTTCTGAGTCAACGAGTACAAAGGAACATTTCGCAAGAATGGGTGACCGTGCTAATTGCGTTTTTGTAACTCTGAGCGTTTCATTTCCATTTGTTCCACTTCTTCTTCACGCAATTCTTCCTCCTCTTCCTGTTTCTGTTTCTTACTGTCGCGGATTTTTGACGCGTCATCATGGCCGCCGACTTTTCTTTCGCGCACTCTCGCCGTGCTCATGAGTTATGCAATAGAAGCGGACCAAAATTCGGTGTCACTTTAATATAACTCGTTCATTCATTGCCTCCGATATCTGCACAATGTGGATCAAACCGGCATTGTCTGCACATTGTCCCATTGTCTTCGGAGGTTGTTGGTGGGGGGCAGCAACGAAGAAGGCAAACACTTGAAAGGAATATCAAGTAGCTGCTATCATATTTATCCATTGTTTTACACTGATGCACACAATACGCTTCCATCCCCCCCACCACCACCACTTCTCGCAATCAAACCAAGTCCTTCGAAGAAACTAAGATAAAACGTGGAAATTGTCCGTTCCCCCACTTCTTCTTGTTCGCCTTTTTCATTGTCGTTTCTTCTTCAGGTGCTTTTCTCGTATCCATTGCATGCGTTCACTTTTATCTATTCGAGCTACGATGGACCAAGCGGTTGGGGGCGGCAAAGAAACGATTATAATTACGGTGTGCGCTCACTCCAATGACTGTTCTAGCGTTTAGCAACAATGGCGGGCCCCCTCCATTTTGGTGGGAGCTTTCCAGGTGACGCGTTTTATTTTCTGGCGTTCGTGCGAGGCACAAGAGAAAGGATTCGTTTATGCAGAATGCTTTGTGCTGGCTTTGTGTGAAGTTTTCCTTTTGAATTTTGTATTTTCCATCAACGGAATGGTTCAGATTGCTGCGTACTTCGTACCTGTTGAAATTTAATTTCTTTCAAAAATAATCTCTTCGAAGCAAACACATCAACAATTCTCGCGTACGTCTTGCATTGAGGTTCCAGTATACATGGGAGCATTGGAATTGTCGCTCGCCATAAAACATCATGAAATCACAACTGTAATTATTTTCTAATTAGATCACCCTAATAGAATATACGTATCATCCGAAAGAGAGCAGGGCGCGCGAATCAAATTAAATTACCTTACTCATTAAACCGAACGCAGAGAGATTTTCGTGTTTCGTTTGTTTCGTTTGCCTTTACTTTTGAAGTTGGTAATGTTGAAATTCGCATGGCTAGGGTTAATTGTTTTCTAATTAACATTTGTATATTTCGTTCACTTTACGGCACTGATTACACACAATTAGCAAACAATTTTTGTCTTTCCAATTCACTTCACTGTTAATTAATTAAATTCTGCCCATTGATACCCCTTCATTTTTGCTAATTTTCGTGGTATTTTTTCAACTCGTATAATTAAATTCTTCAATTATTTTCTCTTATTGAAAAACAGATTTCCAATTTGTGCGCATCGTTTCTCCCAATTTATGTAGAATCGTTTTGCAGGTATTTATGAAAATTGTTTATGAAATTGGTAATTTGAATATGGAATTTCAATATTACCTTTGTTTGAAATGCGGTCGTTTCGGATTTCTCACGAAAAATGCCATTTTGTCACGTTCAACCAAATTCTTGCGTCTCTTATAGTTTATTAATTTTATTACATTTTGTTTATTTACGCGCCAACCATGCCAGGTACAGTTAGGTTTCAGACTAGGAAATTTAATGCGCTATCTATATCCGGTCTGGTATTTCGAAATTTCTTATGAGAAATGCTATTTTTTCGGGTTTAAACAAATTCATGAGACACTGATAGTTTATAATTTCTATTGCATTTTGTTTATTTATGCGGCAACCTTTTGAGGCACATGATTGGTTTAGGTTGTATCTTGTAGGCAATTTAATGCGCATTATATTTCCGGTCTCACATTTCAAAATTTCCAACCGGAAATGTATTTTTTTCGCGTTTAAAATTCTTTTTGCGAGCTTGAGACTTTATTTTGTTTTCCATGATTTGTTTAATATCTTCGCAACCCAGTAAATCATTGTTAGGGCTTAAGTTTTATCATGTAGGCAATTTTATGCGCATTTAATTTCCAGCCAGACATTTGGAAAATTTCCACCGGAAATGTCATTTTTTCGCGTTTTAAAAAATTATGCGAGTTTGTAAATTTTGGTACATTTTCCTTGTTTTCTCACTCATCCGCGGGTGGATTTTTCTGGTTTATAGTGCTATTCGTAGAGAATTTAATGCCCTTTCAGATGGCCGTGAGGCATTTCCGAATTTCTAACCGGAAATGTCATTTTTTCGCGTTTTAAAGAAATTTTGCGACTTAGAAAATTTATTGTTTTTCGAACATTTTTGTTGTTTTCTCGGTCATCCGCAGGTGGATATTTCTGGTTTATACTTCTATTTGTAGAGAATTTAATGCCCTTTCAGATGGCCGTGAGGCATTTCCGAATTTCTAACCGGAAATGTCATTTTTTCGCGTTTTAAAGAAATTTTGCGACATAGAAAATTTATTGTTTTTCGAATATTTTTGTTGTTTTCTCTGTCATCCGCAGGTAGATTTTTCTGGCTTATACTTCTATTTGTAGAGAATTTAATGCCCTTTCAGATGGCCGTGTGGCATTTACGAATTTCTAACCGGAAATGTCATTTTTTCGCGTTTAAAAGAAATTTTGCGACTTAGGAAATTTTAAATTTAATATGTATTTAATTTGCTGCATTAATATAAGGAAATTATTTTACTTTAGGTAATTTTTATTTATCAATCACATGTGATTTAAATGTTTATAATTACTATTATCGTAAGGATATATTATTGTTTTTAATGATATATGTTATTTTAAGTGTTTTTCTTTATAAGTTTTTATATTTTAATACTTTTTATGAAGCAGGTGTTGTAACTGTAATTTAGAAACTTTATTTTTAAATAAAATCTTTTTTCTCTGTATTTCTCTGGAGCACATTATTATTTTTTTGTTATACGTTTTCAGGATTTTGCATTTTCAGGGTTAAAATTCTTGGTGGTTCTGGACAGCCCTGAATTATTTGCAGGATTATGAGTGCGCAATAGTTTCGCTAATGAGCGATAGATGTCGCTGCTAGGCAAGTGGTTTTGGACAGCCCTTTAATAATTTTCAACCAGAAGAAATTTCCTTAGTTTGGACAGCCCTGAATTATTTGCAGGATTATGAGTGCGCAATAGTTTCGCTAATGAGCGATAGATGTCGTTGCTCGGCAAGTGGTTTTGGACAGCCCTTTAATAATTTTCAACCAGAAGAAATTTCTTTAGTTTGGACAGCCCTGGAATATTTTCGCGCCAAAAATGTTTGGCGTTTTTTTACGATTTTTTTCGTCAAAACTTTTTCGTCGGATAGAGCGACCAAGGGCAATTTTTACTCAAAAAAATAAGCCAAGACTTGGTATTATTTTTTGACCGAATTTTCGCATAAAAAATAAACAAAGACTATAGTCTTGGTACTGTTTTTTGTCGAATTTTTGCATAAAAAATAAGCAAAGACTATAGTCTTGGTACTGTTTTTTGCCCAATTTTTGCATAAAAAATAAGCAAAGACTATAGTCTTGGTACTGTTTTTTGCCGAATTTTCGCA